>WHPZ01564462.1:258-15055 GCA_016617965.1 Macrosiphum rosae
CTAAACAGTTCAAAATAAATCAAAATATTTTGAAAATTATATCGTGTATAGAAAATACAAATATAAACAACCAGTGAAAATTTCATGTATATACGTTCATTTCTTTCAGAGTTACACCAAACACCAAAATCGATTTTTTGGAAAACAGATATTGCGTAAAAATTCCCGTTTTTCCTTAATTTTTATGTTGTTTTTCCCGGCGCTTGTGAAAACTACTGGACAATTTTTACTTTTGACCCCCCAAAGTACCAACTAGATTCACTTTCCTATTAGAAAAGCTACTGTTGAACAAAATCCAAGCACTTTTACAGTCCTAAAACGTGATAACAAACACAAAAAAAAATAAAAAATAAAAAAAAAACACACATCATTGTAAAATCAATACATTCATCGTTTCACTCAGAATCTAAAATGACTTAAAACGTAAAAAATTGCCTCAAAAATATTTGGTTGTTACAACATGCAGAACTTGAAACAAATTTGCAGCTTGGAAAGCGTCGTGTAAGACATTCCAAAAAAGAAATATTCAAGTGTATTGTAATCCGAGCCATAGTTATTACCTAATAAAAAATATAAATTATAAGCTACAATCATCGGATATCATACAGTGGCGTTATTTAGGGGGTGGCAAGGTGGGTATTTGTACCCGTCTGATTTTAAAAGAGGCCCGATGGGGCGGTGCCCAGTTGTTGCCGTTTTACCACTATTATATTTTATTAGAGCAAAAACATGCCTATTTTATAATATTTTCAGAAAATATTATACTATGTACTTACTAAGAAACTTTTGTCACAATGATACATTTTTACTAATCATTTATAGTTGGAATATTTTTATATTTATACGTAGCGGGTACGTACACATTGTATACATAGGCACAACTAGGATCATTTTTTGGGGGGTGCTGAAATTTTATCAGCATTACAACCCCTAATAATTAAAATTAAGAAGTTAAAATCAAAAAATCAAAAATATGGGAAAGTCTATTTCAAGTAGACTTGACGACTAATTCAAATCTGTTTTAGAATTTTTATCTCTTCATTAGATCAATTGGAATGATTGGCAAAAAATATGTCTAAAACACTATGTCGCATTTGTATTAGACAAAAACATAAAATCACGGTAACAAATCCCCTTAAAGATGTTATTTATAATAATTTAAGTTACATATTTAAGAGCTGTCAAAACATATAAAGTACCTTATACTATAAATAAATTATACTATGTCAGGACTCAGGAGAGTGAAGAAAAAATAAATACATTGATGTGATCTTACCTCTAACAAAAAGCATGTACCTATTAAAGGGTATACATACTTGAATAAAAACAATTATTTACAACATTTTAAATAAAACTTAATTTACACAACTTCAAAATTCAATTTATGTAACTAGTTGGTAAATCCTGAACAGTAAGTTGTACGTTGCATATCGATTATAACTTATAAAATATGGTTTTGACATGTTCCGTGTGCTTATATTGAAAAATAAAAATCATTTTATACATTTCTATGTTTATGTTACTGTGAATGTCCGCAACTGGTGAGTATTGACAGTCACCTAGTGAATGTCGACATACACCTTTTGAATTGGCGAATGTTGAAAAATTAAGATAATATAAACATATACTAGTGGATGTTGACATTTACATTAGGATTTTGGTCAATGTTGACATACACAACACGGTTTTGGTTAATGTTGACATAGGTTACGTATTCGCACATAATATTTTAGTATAGTACCTCCTATAGTCCATAAACAATAATATAAGATAGAAACGATATGTTGAGTTATAAATATTAATAATTAGTATTATTAATTATAATTATTATTATTAAACGATATTATACATATGTATTATTAATTTAAATTATGATTATCTTGCAATACAAAAATTATTATTTTAAAAAAGCCTACTTATTGCAACATGACAAACTGTCATGAAATTTTAAATTACATAAAATGCCAAAAGTTCTCAACATTTTTACGACTTGTACTTGGAGACTTGCAATTGCTACTTCTCTATTGAAAATTATTTTTTCTTTTCTTCTGTCAATTGGTTTATCTACAAACTAATTTAATTGAGTCAATTAAGTTTCACTTATTAATTAATTTATTAAAAGTTCATACGTACTAGTTATATTTTTTCCTGTCGTTCGTCATCACTAGACTTTTCACTTTCTCGATCAACTTTTTCAGAATCTGTTAATCATTTTCAAATATTTATAAATATTTATTATATTAATTTATTCATTTTAATGTTTTTTTTTATACTTGATACCTGTATAATTATTTTCGTGTTGTTCATCATCACTCGTATTTTCACTTTCTCGATCAACTTTTTCACAATCTGTTAATCATTTTCAATTAATATTTATTATTATTTATTTCATCAACTTTATATTATAATTACTATAGGTACGTACTCATTTGATTACGTTTTCTAAATGCTCTTCGAAGAGAAGACGAAAACAGACCTCTTTTGGGTTTTGTGCCAAACGTAGCTTCATATAGACTTTGCTTTATACCCTAGGTACTACATTATTAAATTTATTATAAAATACTTCACGTATGTTTTCCATTACATTGTGTTTACGTAAAAGTAGGTACCTACTGCGCCTATCCGCTCATCGATCCACAAGAGTCTGACTGTCAAATCCTCATAGGCTGACTATAATTTTATTATGTCTATGATGACGATAATACTTGTTGTGTCACAATAATATATTAAAATAACATTTAGAACTATTACACTAATAAGGCAATACATTTAACATTTAAAGAAATCGAAATTGTAATTAAAAACAAAGAATACTTCTATACTATAATAACGGAAAAATTAGTTGTTGAAGCAAATTTATCAATAATAATAAACAAAATCCTTTAACAGCTAAAAACGAGTCAAAATATTTTTTAAATATTATCAATCACAGAAACTAATAAAATAAACATTTGGTGTAAATTTAATGTAGCATTTTTGGACAAGAATTAAGAAAACCGTTCCATGAGAAATCGAATGAATACAGCTGGTACAATTAGTAACTATTTAAACTTCATATGCTCATAAATAATTAATTTGACGTTCCATTAAGTGTATTTAGATTCTGAGTGGAACGATGAATGTACCTATTGATTTTACAATGATGTGTGTTTCTTTTTTATTTTTATTTTTATTATTGTGTCTGTCTTCACCTTTAGGACAGTAAAAGTGCTTTGATTTTCTTCAACAGTATATTTTCTGAAAGAAAAGTGAAGCTAGTTGGTACTTTGGGGGGTCAAAAGTAAAATTTTTCCAGTAGTTTTCAAACGCGCCGTGAAAAACAATATAAAAATTAATTAAAAACTGGAATTTTTACGCAAAATCGATATTTTGGCTTTTTGTTGTAACTCTAAAACAAATGTTCATAAATATATGAAATTTTCACGGATTGTTTATATTTGCATTTTCTATACCCGATAAAATTTTCAAAATATTATGATTTGATTTGACCTGTTTAGGAACATTTTTATTTTCCATTTTTTTTTAAATTTTTTTTCTAAAAATATCAATAAAATTTTATTTTTTGGTTAAATAAGCTTGAAAATTTAATAGAAGGCTCCTAGTATATTGTTTCAAATGCAGATGAAAAATAATAAAAATCCTTGGTCACAGTTTTTTTTTATAAGCATTAAAGTTCAAAAATTGACAAAATATGTAAAAACCACGAAAATCAGCAAATCATTTTGAGTTAAGAATTCGTAAAAATTTTTCTTTTTAAATCAAAGATTTTAAAACGTAATACAAGATTCCTTATAAGATTATATACCTTTATCAAAAAAAAATGTCTATATGAAAGTCAAATTAAATTTTTATGAGTGTTTGAAACTCAAATTTTTACAACAATGGATATTAACTCAATTTCTCATGTAGCGATTTCTTTATTTTGTTGTAATTCAAAAACGAATAACTGTAGATACATGAAAATTGCACTGAATGTTTATATTAGCATTTCCTATATTTTACCATACAATTTCGAAAATGTTTTTGACGCTTTTTGAGCTGCTTACAGAAATTGGCAGTTTTCCATTTTTTCCGTTATTTTTTATATGAATATCAATAAAATTTTATTTGTGTAGTAAAAAAGCGTGAAAATTTAATTCAAGGCTCCTGGTATATTGTTACAATAGCAATTGAAAAATATTTAAAATACATAGTCCCAATTTTTTTTTATAAGCATTTAAAGTTCGAATTTTGACAAAGTTTATCAAATTTAAAATATAATAATTATTTTGTAGTTAAAATATATAAAATGTTCAAATTTTAAAGCTAAGGATTGAAAATGTAAGACAAGGTTCCACGTAAATAAGTTATATAAATTACTTGATTCACAATAATATCATCAAATATACTTGGTAATATCATAGACTGACTGACCGTTTTCGCTCTACTTATACAAATACAAAGATATTATATCATTGAATTGAATTTAACACCATCCATTACAGTGACCCACCTGTAACCTACTGTAAAGCAGAGCTACTTGTTTGTGTTATTATAATATTTCTCTAAGATCCGTCAGTTGGTTACATCGAGAATGTATTGAGTCGCAGAGTAATATACTTTGTCGTGCGAGGCTCTATAGACAGTAGGTATTGAGTCACGTCAGAATATATTGACCTATCTGAAAATACATGGGATTCATTCAAAAATATATTATAGTGTTGTGCAAGAAAATATCGACTAGTGAGAGAGTACCTAATATATTATTGCCCAAGTCGATATTTTTTCTTGCGAGAACTATGTATTTGTCTCGAGTCGATATAATTCTTGCGCAACACGATATATTTTTTGTATACTTTCATAGACGTCTCGGCCGGTCACTTACCCCCGGAGCACATTGTATAATCTCGCGAGATTCGTATATAATCGCGGGTGACTGCTATATATATATTACCGCATGACTCCTATGTATTCTCGAGTGACTCCTATATAATATCCTCGCAAGACTCGGTATATTCTTTCGCGACTCTTAAATATACAGGCTCGTNNGGGGGGGGGGGGGGGTAGCCAAGATCACTATAGCTCTTGTAGATTTTTCGTCCCCAAACGTCAACCGTGGCTAAAATAGCTCACATACATTTTATTTACAAAAAAATACGATTAATCATCAATCATCCAGTCTTGCGACACATATTGTCTTTTACAATATTTATAAATTACAAATATATGAATCCAATACAGTATACAATATTAGTGTCCAACATTACTCATTAGTCATTGGTCACTAGGTACTCTCTACACCGTCTACACCGTCAAGACTAGGATATTAATAAATTAATAACTATATGATGATAAAATCAATGATAAAAGTTCAAGGTTGTTGAAAGTTGGTCATTTTTCCGTGCAATTAAAGTTTAGACCAATAAGGGAATAAAAAGAAATTCCAGAATTCCAGTTTTAATTTTAAAAAAAATATTTGAATTCCTTATTCTATTTTCTAGGTTATGTAAAAAATGGATTTTTGATTTTTTTTTTTTAATGGTAAGTAAAATAATGGCTAATTTGGGAAAAAATAAATTTAATTTGGTACTATTATACAAATTGAACAATACTAAAAATCAAAAATCCATTTACTACATAGCCTAAAAAAGAGAATAATAAATTAAAAAATATTTTCCAAATTGAAATTTGGATTTTAGTAATGTTTGAATTTTTCTTCCACTCTTTGGCACTTTTGTATTGAAACTTTTTCGATCGCACAATATATTGACGAGGGACTGCGGTCTGCGAGTACCTATGTATGTTCGTTATGAATTTCCAAGAATCTTAGCCGTATAGTTTATCTTTAATTATATAAAGCATTCGGGAAACTTACTAATGAAGAGCACTACACATACAGGCACACATCACTCACAATAGATAAAAAATAATATTAAGTAAATTCGACAACTTAAAATTGCTCCAATTTGAACAGCCTAAACAATATTAAATATTTTTTTATTTGGTATAATCGAACAATAGACTATAGGTCGTAGTAGTACGTACAAGCCACAAGGTACATGGTAATATTGTATACAGATTAGGAAGTGGCTATATAATATTAAGTGATAACTATACGAAAAATAGCACATAGATATTACGAAAACAAGGTCCATTAGTAAACAACATCTCCTAATAAGTACCCAATAGTTCTAATATTACATTTAATTACAATTTCAGATATTCCAACAAGTGACATCGTAACTAAAATTGGTAATTAATATTTATTGTATTAAATATTTTATTTTTATTATATTACATACGATATTGTCGATCTTCTTGGTCATCTCTGCCACCTGGAGGAACTTCCTCCCTCTCTTAATGCACTTCTGGCATGGGTACCTACACTTATACAATGTACAATAATAATACATACAAAATTCACAGTAGGCTATATGATCCATTAATGATAGATAGGTATGACAATAGTCGATATTGAATAATTATAGTATTGTATAAAAATGCACATTAGCCTATATGAGCCTTGAATTTTATTATAGATATGACAATATTGCATAATACAATAATGATTTACGTTGTGTGGACAAGCCAACACAGTCATGGTTTGCGACCACGATAAATTGTTTAAGCTAATTTACAAAAATGATGGACTACTCACACTTGGTTATTAAAATATTTGAAAATCAATAATACTTATTAAATTTAACAATATTATACCAACAATTTTTTCCAATGCGATTTGCGTCAACAGATCAGTCGACGCGAACAATAATAATAAGTAATTTTAAACATTTTTATTGATTAAGTAAAAATTAAATTCGTAGTGACGTACAGAATATTCTATAGTATTTATATATATTGTAAAAAAAAAATATTACAAAAAAATAAATATTAATATTATAATATATATGTATAAATTTCTTTTTATTTTGCCATTATAATTAACACGTCTTTTGGTGAAATTGATATTTCCCAATGAGCGGATTAAAGAGTCAGCCCTGTTAAACGGTCATTTCTAAAAATTGGTTAATAAAGGACAATCATGATTATTATATTAAAAAATCATCTTAACCTTAGGTAAGTACCTACTTATTAGTAATGTGTCATTTCTTATCAACAAGGACCGTGGTTATTATTGGGTTTAGTTTATACGAGGGTCTATGTATGTATGTATGTACCTACCTCATACCCAGCTATATGTTATACGAGTACCTATATAATATTATATATTTGTGTGTGTGCTAACCGTATCATTTAAATTGTTTTAAATCATTAAATTGTTTCTGTAACTCGTGGGTGCGAGCAGGGGGCCCTGGCTACGTTACCGCAATTAAATATGTAAATAAAATGATAAAATGCACATAATATTATGTGCCTATAAATATTATGGAGATTTTCGATAAAACTATATATATAATTCACAACAACAGAATAATAGATAATGTTTGGGCGTGTATGTTTGTGTGTGTGTATGTGTGTGTATAGTAGTGATGGAAAATTTACGAAAAAAAAAAATATATCGGTAGGTATATAAATTTACCAATAAAGTGGTGAAAAATGGTAAAATAGAATTTCAGGCTAATTAATAAAATTTCTTAGAGCCGCCTTTTTATTAATAAATACAATTGTTATAAATTATTACAATTTTTGTATTGTTGACAAATTTAGTTCTTTCTAATAAAAACTATAAATAATTAAAAATGGATCTATGGTTCTGTTTCTAATTTTTGTATTTTTCAAAATATACAAATGATTATATTTTAAGTAATTGTACAATACAAATTTAACTATGATGTACATTTTAATATTATGATTTTTCCTATAATAGTAGAGAGGCACAAAGGTGAGTTAAGTAACGTTAATGATGCTGAATTAAAATATTATATAATATGTTATTATGGGTGCCAATAATATATTTAGGTTGTTAGTTGCGATTATTTTCCATTTCCGTTAAACGATCTTGACGTCGAATGTGAAGCAACACTGTTGGTAGTTAAAGATGTCCCATAACATGAACTTGACTGTGTAATGAGTCTTCACATATTTTTTGGGTGGTACGAATAAATCGAACAGCCAATACTGTTGGGTGCCCTTCTCTACGGGACAACTTGTGTATAAGCATGCGTTCGTGTTAATGTCCAGAAACGGGAAGTCCGTCAAAAAGTTTTCAGTGTATAGTTGTGTTTTTGGAAAGTACGCACCAAATTCTGAAATTAATTTATAATTAATTTTCAAATGCAAAGAGCAGTTAAAAATCTTAATATTTCCAAATGTTTAATATACTATATAGCTCTGGTCCAGCGGTCCCGCCCGACGTTGACCTATGGCCAAAGATTTGTATTTAAAAAAAAAATTTATACCATTTTAAATTTTCACAAAATCGGTTAAATAGTTTTTGAATTCAAATTCAAGTACCAATATTAACACATCAGTTATACACAATGGCGGCTCCAGGGGGGCCTAAGCCGGTATTTCTAAAACCTTGTATATTGTTACAAACAAAATTACAAAAAGAAACATAATAATATTATAATATCTTTTCTGAAAATTATGACTTGGCGCTCTCCCCTCCAAAGATGTCTTTGGAGCCGACTTCTACTGTACTCATGTTAATTATGTTGTACTATAATTAAGGTAGGTCGTAGGTAGGTACCATCAACTTTGTATAAGTAGGTTCTGTGATTATATGTAAATAGGTACCTATTATATTGTAAATTTGATTTAATTTCCGTAAACATTTTAATAACTGAGATACTCTCACTCGAATTTTATTTTGAACTAGGTATACTTTAATATTTTAAAAAAAACAATTATTCACTAATTAGCTTACAATAGAATATTTGTATCTTCTCAAGACACTCTTTAAGTAATACAAAAAATCTTAAATTGAAATTGTGGTATTTAAGTATGTTCAAAAATTCCAAAAAATCAGAATTTTAAGACATTTATTATTAAAGGAAAAACGAGAGTGAGCAATGAGCATGGTTGGTGAATTATTACTCTGTTTATTTTACGTATAATTTTACTATAGAACAATGCAGTTTAGTCGAGCTTAGTAATAATTTTAAATGCATGCCCTAATATTGTAAGTCGTATAAAATAAAAATCCAATTATCTTAAGTCACTTAAAAATAATAACAAAGAATTTATTTTAAAGTTCTACTTAATAGTTAACATAAAAGTTGGTACAATGAAAATTAAATTAAATTAATTATCAGCCCAGACACTATTGTCTACGATTTTGAATGATTTTTCAATGTTTTGTTTAATGTTCCTGGAAACTAGTCGTTTTTGACTTAAAACATTTATACTATGTGCCAAAGAAATATGAAATAGGTACGCAGTGCCATGGAAATACACGTCCGCAACTGTCAGTGGGAGTGTACACGCCTTAGTCTATCATAGATTAATGTACTCTAGGATTAGTGACATAATAAAGTATGGTAAATGACATCGTTTTCTTGAATATAATAATATATTATGTGGAGAGTCACTTAAAACTTAATCTAAAAAATGGCACTTTTAATTGTAATTCATTGTTATATAATTTTAAATTAACAATTATATATTTTTTCATATAAGTACTGCATAAAATTATGTAGTGGTACATAAAATGTTACTTAGTTACTACTGATTTAATGGTTTTCAGATTATTTATTAAATTACATGTCTGTAGGTTTATAAAAGTATTTATATTTAACAAATTACTTTTTATAAACTGAACTTTTTTATAAATATCACCATGGCCACTAGATAAGTGAAAAAGAACACAAAATGGAATAAAATTTGTTATTTGTGTTTACTTTTTAAATACAAGTATGCAACTATTAATTTTCTTGATAAACTTGATAGTACAAAAGTACAACATAATTAAATGATTAAAACAAAAATACTATCCCACTAATATGTAGCCCAAGTCAGATTGAATATTATGTCTTACATATTATATTAAAATAATTTAAAAGGAAATTTATATTCTATTTGGTTAGTTTTTTCTTATTATAAATTGTTTTTTTTTCTAATTTATTTTTATAGTCCAAGATGTCAAATATACAACCGGGTTCTTATTATTTTGGAAATTTGTAAAATGTAGATTGTAGATATTTTTGTATATACATTTAATCCATAAGTTATAATCCATGATGTAGTAAATGTTTTTATCATGTTATATTCATTATATTACAATTTTCAGTAAATAATTGCATTTTTGTTTCGTTGTACTTTTTTATATTAAGTTTTGATTCTAACAAATATTAAATACGAAAACTGTATAATATTGTAATGTTGTAAATTAAATATTGTTTTTTTACATAAAGCTTTTTATATTAAAATTAAACAATGGATACCTAATTTAGATTTGTTAATAAATAATTCATACATATGTCATTATTATCAATATTATTTATTCTAAATCTGAAACATAGAAATATTGACCATAGATTTTAGCTTTAAACACACCATTAAGAAGTGCAACTACAACTATTACTTGATTAGTTTAAAATTTAAAATGTTTCATTTTTAAGTTAAAATCGTTTAAATTATTTGTGGTAAATAAATTATTGGTCCAGTGTATTGCGAAAGATTTGTAAATGTTGGTCCTCACAATACTGCGTGAGTGTGCTTGATTTTTCGTAAAAAAAAATACTAATTCTGGTCATCTCCATGCGTTTTTTTTAATTTCCACGGGTGTTGAAAAGCTAAGATCCAGCCCTGTGCCCCTGTATGCAACTATCCAAGTGGCCTAAGTAGGTACCTACCTTCAAACCTACCAACATAATATTATCAAGCCGAACTTTTTATATCCTATTATTGTGTTACAGTACTATTTAAAGAATATTAATTATACGTGCCAGGCTTATATATGAATGCGATAGACGTGTTCGAGTTTTCTGGCCATTCACATGCTCGGTTGTATTGTGCTTCGGGACATGGATCAATAAACATATCATAAACTTGACAATCAGTATCTGAAAAAAAGAAAATGAACAGTAAAACAGTAAGTAATACAAAAAAACGGAGTAATATCTAATAATATTAATATTATGTATAAGTTTATAAGTTATAACCAACTATGCAATACTCACTAGGGCACATGCGATAGCTGTAGACTCTTTCGGCGTTCACTGCTGTACTTGCAGCAAGCATCAATGCTATTAAAGTTATCACGAAAACCGCCATAGTGTCAAGGAATCAGTAAAGTACACTAAATACTGGCACGAGAAAACTTTGATGTAATAACCTACAATTTATTCTACTGCGACAACCACAGACAATAGAAGAATGGATCGGCCATGCTATTATCACACGGGAAATAATTAGAAGAATATTTTGAGGTTATATAAGGCAATAGATAGATAATAATTTAATGCTATCAGTTTATCACAGAACAAAACATAGATAATATAGATAATATAGATATGATCTATAAACAAGACAAAGGATGTTATCTATTTTAATTTAACCATATTTAATTTGAACATGCCCTAACAAAATCGCCACTTGTGGGAGTGAGAAACTGCCTCCTCTCTCATACTTAAAAGACCGCGACCACTTGCGTTATATGATTTAACATGGCCTATCCATTCTTCTATTATCTATGGCGACAACCCAAATAAATCAGAATTATCTATTGATTAATACCAAAGACATAGCAAAATGAATTTTTTCCCGCCATTTGTGGTAAATGAGATAAAAAATTTTCTTTCACTTGTCCTGAAAAAATTATAAAAATGGAGATGTTTGGTTGTTGCACAAACATCTTATAGAGAACACAATTATTTCTATTTTATGTCAAAGTGAGGGTTTATCCAATTCATTGAATGTATATGTCAATATGTCATGTGTATATTACCCTCACTATTTAGATATACCAAAATCAAACAATACGAAGCGTTGTTCATAGTTTATACTGTAATTAATATTGTATATACTTACATATTATTATGTTCATATAAATAGTATACGCATTACGCTGTACACAGATTCAATATTTATTCAGTATTTATTAACAATTAAGTCGTACATTTGAACTTTTGCTCCGGTCCTTAGAATTTCCTATTTAAACATCGCAAAAAAATCTTGTCTTACTCGAACATTTTCGTGAATAAGTTGAAATAACGATATTTTTTATATCATACAATATTATGATATTTCCATCATGTACGTAGATTTACTATCGAAAATAAGGTCATTTGTGTTTTTGTCACCGATAAGTGGTCCATCTAACTGGAACAATTCACTACAAATCCTACAGCTGCGACCCACAGCAAATTCAAACAAAATAAATAAGTACTTTTTTTAATAATTTTCTATTAATACATTTTTAAAATATTATGAGCGTGCCCATTATTTGTTAATCGTTATGAAAAATTTAGTTAATTGCCGGTCATTTATTAAGGAGTAGAATGTAGGCAATTCAATTTACATGTGGTATCGACCTCGCTCGGAACGTGCATGTGTGTACATCAATAGTAAGTGAGCTATAATTACACTCGCAGATAAAGATATTTACGCACACGCATGCACAGTCAGTGATAGACTTCGATGGACGATGACTATAATTGTCGAGGCACTATTTTGATGAACAAAAATGCTTTTACAGGAAAAACCCTTACGCCTCGTTGATGTGTCGGATTTTGGTAATTTTTTTCTGAAAGATGAGAATTTTTTGCAGGTCAGATCAAAGCTCGAATTTGTATTTTACTCTAAATAGTAGTAATAAAATACGTTTGAAAAAGAACCAATATTGTGCATTATTCAATTGCATATTCCAGCTTCTATTATATTGATTTTCATAATCGGGCTTTGATCTGACCTAAAAAAATGTTCTCCACTTATGAATAAAAAAAAATTAACGAAATCCGACTAGTCTGCAGAATAGAGAGTTTTTCCCTTATGATATGTTTTTGTACCAAAAACGCACCGACTTCGACCCACTTAAGTTTATTCTTATGTAAGAGATTTTCGGTGAGAGCAATCATTATTTGATTAGCACTGAAATGGTTTTACATTAATATATTTAGTTAAGATTATAAAAACTTATTCGTCATTATTCATTTTGGCAATCGTGTATCATGTGATTTACCATGGTATATTTTATTATACATATTTATAATAATATATTAAAGCTCTTTAACAAAAAATAATAGCGTAAGTAAAAAATTTACATTTATCCGAGTCTGAAAAAATTACAAAAAAAGCCTTTTCAGTAAAATAATGTATATAAATGGGTTGGATAGGTGTGCAAGTGCCTTATATAAATCTATAAACAGAGTTGTGAGTAATATTGAAAGTATGCATATTTTATATATTATTACAAGCTAATCACGTACACTTTGGTGCCCGTTCAATGTACCAACTCTATATGACTCAAGCTTTGTTCAATGTGTTAATTAATATTCGGTGTATGGTGTATTTTAAACTAAATTTTTTATTATTTAGTTTATTATTTTCTGGACAGATAGCCACTATTGTATTTTTGACATCCAGATTTCCTACTTTTCTGGTGATTTCCCTACAATTTTCTTTCATAGAAACCTTCTATATGATACACTCTTTCGTTTAAAAAAAATCAAGAAGATCTGATATTTAGTTCCAGAGTTTAGCCTGTACGAAGATTTTCATTTCACATTTATATAGTTCGATGTATACTAAAACCTATATTTAAAAGAAACTTAAATACTTTTTAACCCCAACAATTGTACTATGTTAGTACATGTTTTTGTCAAATCATAATATTTATTGACAAACGGGTTTTTGTTCAATTATAATCATCATTCTACACAATAACTTAATCACACGATTGCCATAATTGTGTGTAGCGAGATTTAGGTAGATCACAAAAATGATGTTAGAACACTTGCGACACATGTGCACATACATGACAAAATTTCTGAAAATCATTGAACAAATAATTTTGTAGTTAAAATGTATAAAATGTTCAATTCAAAATATTAGAAAAAAAGTTACTCACTAGTAGTTATACCCAGGGTAGTTGTTATATATTTTCTGCCCTAAAGTGAACATCTTAAGCTGCCCTTCTTTATATGTATTTATTTAATTTCTTTAAAACTCTATAAAGATAAAAACAAATTTAAGGGCATTATTTGTAAAATATATGTAGTATAATAAATTATTATACTACATATATTATTATTATTATTAATAATGTATAATGTATATGGGTAAGCCAAAATGAATTCCCTAACGCGTATCAGGGCCTTAAGTAACCTTATATAAGTCATAAGCTTGTTTAACAGCTACATACAATAATATTATGTACATATTATCAGGCGCGGATCCAGTTGTGGTGGTAAGGGTGCCCCCCACCAGTTGACTGTATCAAAATGTATTACGTATTTAATTTATTTAAATTTAATATTTAGTGTTATCCAAGTAAATGTATTAAAATCAATACATTTATATTAATATTAATTCAACTTACAGGCTTAATAAAATATAATAACAATATAAAATGTCTAGAATGACAAACCGTCTCCGCTTAAAATCGTTTTTCTTATAAAATTATATGATAACATTGAATTCAAATTTTATACAATCCATTATACAGTGATCCGCTTGTATTATACTGTACAGCAGAGCGACATCCACTTACCCTCTTTTTTTATATTATAATTATTAAAACAGAAGGCGGTAAGTTATGTATATTATTTGTACTTTAGAAGTTTCAAAAACCCTCAAATAATAATAAAAAATAATAAAAATAATAAATATTATAACAAAAAATTAAAATTGTTTTTCATTGTTTAAATATCTAATTTCATCCAAGCTCGAACTTCAAATAATTATAAAAAAAAAA
>WHPZ01564475.1:0-10031 GCA_016617965.1 Macrosiphum rosae
GGGTACTTGAAACTTCTAAAGTGTACTATTATATATCTATGATAGTATCACGGTTTTTGTTGATGTATAACACGTTATAAGTACCTAATGGATATTGTGATATGATCAATTTGGAATTTATTATAGGTACCTATTATAGGTCAATTTTTTGTTTAATATTATAGATATGTATATAATATGTCTTATACCTAGACTGACATACCGTCTCCGCTCAGAATCGTTTTTCTTANACAATGATATTATATCGTTGAATTCAAATTTAATATCATCCATTATACAGTGACCCACTTGTAACCTACTGTACAGCAGAGCGACATCCACTTGCCCACCTTTTTTAAATTATTTTTACTTTATTTTTTTTTTATTATAATTTAGTATTATGTCATTAATTAAATATATTTTAAATATTCAACAGTGAACGTATAAATACCTAATATGACGAATAAAATCATTTTAAACATTTAGATTCAACTTAAATTAGAACATAGGCGCAATTTCAGTTTTTAACTTTTAGGGCTTAACATATTTAAATGAAATAGACCAGGAGGGGGCCTGCCCCCCACACCCCCTACCCACTTTCCTAAATTTAATATATTATAATAAATCTATTAATAAAACTAAAAATATTTGCAGTAAAACAAATAACAACATTTAGTTATTTATATGTTATATAATCTAACATCATGTTGGTGCACAGGCTCGTTTCCATGATTCCATGTTAACATTTAAGAAAAAATTTCTTCAAACAACGTTTACTGTATTAGGTATGTAGATTAGATAATTAATGAAAGATTTAATATACATCAATGCAAATACAAATTTTTGGAGGGGGCAATTTTAATATTATAAGTCCCACCAAATTTCACATATGAGTTAGAACACAATATACTCTAAGAATAGACAGAATATGATAGTTCAATATATAGAAACAAGATTATAAGGACTTCGTATTTTTATTGTAATAAACTAAGTCACCTAATATATATTTCAAGATACAACTATATTATTACTGATAGTCTCGACGTCTAATTTTCCGGCTGTTCCTATTTTCATTATTTACTTATAAGTTATAAGTAACTACTTACCTAATATAGCATATTTTATAATTGTTCTTTTAAAGAAAATTTATTTATGTTTTCTTTTGTAACGAGACGGCCAAGGGGATCAAAGGGTGGCTAAGACAAATTAAGGTGGGTCGTGGCTCTCTCAAGCCCCTCCTGGCGCCACTATTGGTACAACAAGATTTTACTTATAAGTTGATCACATTTTTTTTTTGTTTTATTATATTTTTTAAACACGCTTTTATAATTTGGGATCGTGCTGAGCACTCGGCTTCATATTCGGTACCTACTTATAATCTCCCTTTCAATGGTCAGTCCATCTGTTGGTGACAGCGCTATCTGTGCGTATCGCTTTTTACGATTCAGTATAATAGTGGCGACGCCAGTGATGACGATAGCGGGAACGGTGGCGGTGGTGGAACATAGCTGGAAAATCGATTTCGCCCCCGCCCATGCACAGGAATAGCGCGCGCTGCGAAAAACCATCTATACGGTTTTCACAGCGCGCGCCACCACATTATCATACGTATATGTGGCCTTACCGCGCGCAACCGAACTATACGGACCAATGACAGCGGGGTGTTTCCCCGAAAAGTCTCTCCGTGCCCAGTGTCATAAAGCTCACCGAGTAGCAACAAGCCCAGTTCTGTAGTTGTAATTACTATTTTTTAAATTTATTTTTACTACTAGTGTATTATATTTTTAAAGCCAGTTTCCTAATTTACAGTTTTTTTTTTATAATTAAAATCAAAGTTTTTCCATTAAACGTGCAGTGCAATATTGTTCAACAAACTACCGCCGTCGCCGCCACCCTGTTACTGGGTGATAGCACTGCCCGGTCATCATTGTACGCCGACAATAATCGTTGCCTTAAATAATCAGTATGTTATTAATAAAAATAATAATTTGTATTTATTTTCCTACTACTATTTTACTTTGCTCTGTAATTTCAATCCTATGCAACAATAAGCGTAGGTTAATATACTTATTGTTTTTCATGTGGTTTCATTGTAGGCCATCGCGTATACAGTAAAAGCAAATACTCGTGTAGGTCCGCGTGTACGGCGCGATAGTGTGCCATGGCACACTATTGATTGCTGCTACTAGCTCCCCATTACTACACCATAACACTATGCCGCCTGGTAGACAATGTTATGTGTGTGTATGTGTGTATGTGTGTGTGCAATAGCTATAACTTATAAGCCTATAAAACTGTAGCATTTATTACACGGTAAAACGTGGTGGTTTATCCCCCCCTAAATTTTTTTTTATAATTGTGTCTCCCCCCTACTTTCTATTCCAATGATACATACACGTTGTATCTATCACCTATATTTTGTGAGATTCATGATTCATGATTCATGTGTAATGAGATCAGATGGAGTTGATAAAAATAAATAATTTTTATTTCACATTTGTATACTCATTTGTAAAGTCTTGTACTCTTGTGTGAAAATAATGAGTGGTTTACATTTTAGTATATGTAATTTTGTATGAATTTTGTAATGTAGGTACCTATATATTATGTTTATTATTACTTGTTTTCTAACTGTGATTTAGTAAAAATTCAAGTGTCATTGGTTTTATTATAATATCTTTACTTCGTCCGTTGTCACAATTTTTTTTTATGTTTTGAGCTATTGAAAAGAGTAAACGAATGGTTTGAAATAAAAATGTATTCACTTCTTATATATATATATATATATATAGAGGTATAATACCTCTATATATAGGTACCTCAGGTATTACGCCTTAAACACACAATACACATTGACTAACCAGGCCTAAAATGTCAACGAGCCATAGTTTTTTATAAATAATTAAATACCTAGTTTTATTTATAAATAATCATAGCAAACTTCGATTTTAAAATGTTTAGCCAAATATATAATGACATCGTTCAATGAGTAGGTGCCTATGCCCTATGTATTAGGTACCTATTTTATAATTGATAACAATTGTATGATAATATATTTTATAATTACTTACCTATTGAATATTAATATAATTTGATACAAATAGTTCCTTTCATGCATTTACAGTTTAGAGATCATACATTTCTAGGGCTCTCCCCTGCATCTGTGCTCATCTTACTTAAACTTTAAATGCTTATAAATCTAATTCAAAACTTCTAATCTACATTCAATATTTGATATAAACATCAACATTTTTAGAAAAGTATACTATTTTAGATTATGAAAGTAAAGATATAGGTTGGCATTTACAAAAAATAAGCTAATAGAGCCATATAGGGTTCATTAAAATAAGGGCGAAGAAAATAAGGTCAAATTTCAGTAAAATGTAAAATACCATAATTACAATAAATTGTATTTTAAATTCGTTAAAAAAATATCGTAAATAATTCTTCGCCGAATTACTTAGTGTATTAAATATTAAAATATAATATATATAAGTACCTACTATATATTATATTTGATTAAGAAGTATGAAATTAAAATTTTTTGAAATGCACCTATTACTTAGGTACCCATATAGAATACACGTAATATAAAAAAATATATTATATTACAATGCAAATATCTATTTATAGAATTAATATTTTTTTTTACAATATAGGTAATAATGCTAATTTCATTATACTTAAAATTATGGGATATAATTATATAAAGAATTTTTGATTAGGTAGTTAACAAATACTGGATTATCTTACACAGTCAATTATTTCGGTTTTTTCAATGTTTAATTGAAAATACTTCAGTCATATAAAAAGTAATTTATTCACTTCCTAAAAAATGAACGTAGTATACAGGTACTCAAATAAAAATTTTTTTTTTAATTTTTAAAAATATAGCTTTTTAATTCTAATTACGTAAGGTATAGTTTTTAAAAATAATGAGTATGGTTTTAAATAATTTAATTTAAGTATTGTTGATAATAACCTAACTTATGTAAATTCAGATAATTACACTAACGAATAATTTAGTATTAATTGGGATTTTAATTATTTTATAACCTTAAGGTTAATTTACTGGTACCTATATCAGATATTTTATCATCCTTAAATTGCTAAAAAGTTAATAGGTATGTATTTTTTGATTGTTTTACGTTACTTAAATCTTCAAACGTATAGGTACTATTAATATTAAAGAAGTAAGAACCAACTTATTCGAAATTAAAACATTATTTTCTTAAAATAATAAATAATATTAAATTAATAATTATAAAATATTTTTAAATGAAGACGTTCTCGAGTTATTTGACTTTATACTTTAGTCTTTAATAGTAATTAATAATAAGTATATGTTTAAATCATCATGTGAAAGATTATTTATGTAATTTAGTAGAAAAGTTTTAAGTTACTATGATTAATGTTTTTAGAATTTTTACAAAATAACTAAAATCATTGAGGAAAGTTGATTATATTTAGTTTAAATATTCAATTTAGTTAAAATGTGAACTTTAATTTTTTTTTGCAAATTTATTTTTAAAAGTATTGTGAAATGTTTACTTTTGACCACCCAAAGTTCAAATTTGATCTAATTTGCTACCATAAAACACCATCAATATTGAAGATTGAAGAATTTTTTGTTATATAAAAAGTGTTTTCACACGCACAAATAAAAACACACATTGTAAAACCAACACATTCGTTGCTCCGATAACAATCTAAAAATTAATCTTAAATTTGGAACTTAAAAATACCTGAGGTCTTCGTATTTTCTCCAACATATTAAGTTTCTAGTATAATTTAAAATTAAAACGAAAACCACATTTATTATAAAAATGGTTATCTATACGACCATGCATGTTTTATAATATAAAGGAAAATTATGTACCAAATACTATATAATTGTGAAATTGATTTTTTCTGTTAGCAACAGCTAATCTTCAAAACTAATGGACGGATTTCAATAAAAGTTATATTAGTATATTAGTTGAGACTCGAGGAGTCAGAATATGTCTTATTCATCTAAAGACTTTTTTTGTCTTTGAACTCAAACCCTTGGGGTGATCAAACGTATATATTACAAATACAAAAATTGAATTTTTTTTTATATATATTTCTGGTTGCTATTGGTGAAACGGATGAAAAAACAGATAAGTATTTATTACTTATGAGGTATTAATTAATTTGATTATGATGGGAAATAAAGCCCCCTTTGAAAATATCCTTATATTTGTTTATTATTCTCATGTTTAAATGGGTATCTTAAATATTGTCTGGGGTTGGCTGTGGAAATTAGAAACAGTTATCCAATCGTAGGTAATGCTGTTTTTTTTTGTAATTTTATAGAGCACTCCGTGGAAAAAGTTAGTAAAGTGATTCTGGGTGTCAACCCCTCCAATCCCTTGGTGTTTTTTTACTAGATTATACAAATTAATAAAATAAAAAAAATATTTTGATGTATCTACATATTATGCATATATTTTTTTTATATATTAACCCCTCCCATTGAAAATATCTGGGTATGCCACTGTATTCAATACGATTCACCGAAGTATAAATCACATCAACAATAAAAACATTAATATTAAGTATTAACAATAGTGTTGTACAGTGCATACATACTACATAGTACCAATACATATAATATTGTTATAAATAAAAAAAATATTTTGTATTCGAATTCAAATTTTTACAAAGAGAGATCATCAGTAATTAATATATTTTTGCCATTTGGTTTTAAAAAAACGTACATAATGTTCTATAAAAAGACATTGGATGTGTTCATGTTTTTTGTTAAGCTCTACACTATCAACGTTTAAATAAAATCCCAAATTCACAAACGCACTGAAATATGATCAACAGAAATAATACGAATTCAATATTTTATATACCTACAGATTATGAATTATGATAGATAAAGTACAGCATATATAGACAGAATTATTGCTAATATTATCCGAGATAATAAATATCTGTCAACTACATCGCCGTGGTAGAGCACATTCTACATGTAACCATAACAGTCAAGAGATAGGAATCTACGGTAGAGCACATACGTCAAGATCGCAGTTATGAGTTATGACTTACGTGTTGAAGGCAAAAATCAAAATCGGTTTAACTTCAGAAATGCACGGACAAAACGAGATGAATCCACTGTACTTATGCTAAACGTTTTACTTCACAATTTTTCCCGGACAACTCTAGTATTGTGACTAACTTAATTTTGGAAAACTGGAGCTTCAATAAATTTGAAATTTGAATATATTTTTATAGTAGATGCCTATGACCTATCTATTCAATATATGTTTAATATTAAATACCAATAATATTATAGAATGCATAATACTGTATAAATGGGGCCTAGTGAGGCGCGGTGGTTGGCTGCAATCACCATTATGTGTACTTCGGTCAACCATCGTCCGGAGTCGCTGGATCCCGGATGGGTGACCACCCGTGTTCTTGGCGGCAAATCCTTGCCCCACATAAAAACACGTGTTCCAACTGTACGAAGGCCACACACACACACACACACACTACACTCAATGAAATAATAAAAAAAAAATACTCTGTCAAAAGATCTATGGATGATAAAAATAAGTTTGTAGCATACCTACCTAAGTAGCTTAATATTAGTCATACAATTTTAAACAATTGTCTGTGTTTATAAAATAATACATGATGCCAAAAAGTTTCAAGCCACTGCGATGATTACAACAAAAAAACTAAAATCTTTGTCTTTTGTTTAAATATTAAAATTTGTCAACTTTTAAAATTAAAATGTCTGTAAAACAAAGTGTGTGTATGTATTTTGTATAGATATTTTGATGTAGCAGTAATAAAAACGCATGATAAACTTTCTGTTTAATTTTCAAACTTTTTTACCTAAAAACATATATATTTAAAAAAAAATGTAATTTAAAATACCTATAAATACCACAAAAAATAAAATATATTTTGAAACATTTTTCATGTTCAATAAACTCTAATAGGTATTAATAAACGGTGAAATTGTCAAGTCTTTACAGTTATTAATTTAAGAGTTCCATTGATAAAAGTTCCAAAAATATCTGAAAAACTCAAAACTACCAAAAAACACAGATCATTGTAAAATTTATACATACTTCATCGCTTCAATCAGAATCTAAATTTAAGAAAAATTGACGTTTTTACCTATACCTAACTAGTTTTCAACAAAATCAATTTTCTTATTTTGCTGAACCTAATTATTAAAAAACAAATAAACGTAGAAACTTCAAAATTTCACCAAAATATTTATATGTATTAATATTTTCTCCGAATATTTCCATTTTCTATACATGGTATAATTTTAAAAATATTTTGACTTTATTTGTGAGCCATTTTTATTTTATAGATTAAATGGTATTTTCTATAAATACTTATAAAACTTTTTTCGCCTGTTCAGAAAGAATGAATATTTAATATAAGCTTCACCATACGTTTTTATTATATTAATAAAAAAATATCGAAAATACATATCTAGTCATAATATTTTTTTATAAGTGTTTAAAATTAGAATTTTGTTAACATCTCGAAAATTTGAGAATTATTCATAACATTTTTAATATTCTTATCGATCTAAGATTTGAAAATTTAAAATATGGATTCCCATGAATAATTTATTCTGTAACCAAAAAATCTAAAAAATATATAAACACAGTTTTTTTTTATAGACATTTGAAGTTTAAATTTGGATGAAATTAGATATTTAAACCAAGAATAACGTTTTTAGTTATTTAATAGTTTGATGTACATAATCAAATATGTTATTTGTTTGGACTTAAAACTTTTATGTATATTATTATATTTTACTACCTATACGCAATGACATTTTCAAAATATTTAGATTAGTTTTATCTTTATTTTTACGGTAGGTAGGTATACCATATTACGCCTACAGTATTACTAATAACTAATAAGAATATAAATATATAGCAAAATATGTTTAGTATATCTATCTAATATAGGCTGACAGACAGTCTTTCCACAGCATCTTTTTATGTATGCAATGAATTATCATTGAATTCAAATTTAACATATAAATATACATTGCAATTTACAGTGTCTTACTTAATGATGAAGTACTAACGGCACCTACTGTAAAGTAGGTACCTACTGCGAGTATCTACTTAGGTAGGTACCTCAATAATGAACCAAAATTAATTAACCAAACCATTACTTCTAACATTTCCCCCCATTTTTTCTATGAATCATTTATTTAAAAAAATTGAATTCCACTTTCACAGAAAATGCAAAAGTATTATTGTATTTATCCAAACTACTTTCATTGTTTTCAAATACATGTTTGTCTAAAATACTAAAATGTCAATGTTAAATTCTTAAGTTATCATCGCTTTTTCATTTTGCCAGTACTCCGTACCTAGCAGTTTAATAAAAGTGAAATGTATTCATTTTTTTAATTTTAACTATAGGAGTTCATTCATTTTTTGTCTTTCATCATCTGACAGACAATAATGAACCGCAGTGTGCACTCCCAAAAAATATATATATTACGGACGACATACGGGTTAAATGTGGACATTCTATTGTATGCGTGTGCAACGAATATATACATCTTGCAGCCTGCAAATCAATAATATATTATCTTGAAAATACAGTTATCGTTTGGGACTATACCTACCTTTTTCTAGATGTACTTGACTACACAATTTCCATATAACCGACTTTTACGATTGAAAACTATCTATAAACTACTATTTTGTTTGATTATTAATTTGAATAAAAAGGTCAACGAAATAATATTTCTGAATGCGCTTTGTGCCATGGTGCTTAAAAATAATATTTTTCAGTTTGACCTACATACACAATAGATATTTTTTGCTCAGTTTTTCTTAACTCTGCCACAATGTACTTTTTTGTATACAGTGTCCGCAAAAAATGTTAAACACTACTCAGTGCACTAGTGGCCAATTAATAACGATTAAGCTTAAGCGTATTATTATTTTATTTTTTTTAGGATGCCGATTATTATCAGTGCGTACAAAGTTGTGAACATAGTACTTCCCGTTTAAACAGTGACTTATCTGACAACGACGGCTCAACGGCATTCGCACTGGTAAGTTTAATTAATATTATAGGTACCTACCTAAATGTTGATATTTGTTGAAATATATTAGAGACACAATATATTTGTCGCCGTTTGGCTGCCATACCAATACTAGACTGATTAGTGATAACATTTTGAAAATTTCGAGTATTTTATGAAAGCTCAATTAGATTAGTTTCATACGTGACCTTTAGTTATTAAAGCGATTAATTTCAACTAAAGTCTGTTATTGAAGAGCTGTTCAGACATTTAAAGTTGGTAACGTATGTTTTATAAAACCTTTTTTTAATGGTTTATTTAAAGTTCAAAAAAAAAAAATGTTGAGAAAAATTGAAGAGCCATACATTTATATTTAAAGAGCAAACTCTTGTAACGTTTTAGTACAAAGTCAACCTTTCTCCGGTCAAGTGAATGCAAAATAAAATATATTCTACCGAAAATTTTTAGTATTGCCACTTAAATATTGTGGAAGAAACAAAAATACCGACTAGTCGTACCTAACCTTTCTGTTATATTTAAATAATAGTAAAATCAAATAAATATAAATTAATAATTAAATAACTAAATAATTTGAGCTGTAAATTGATGTGTCAGTCTTTTAACATGATTTATTTTGAAATTATATTTTATACTTTAATATTAAAAAGGTGGGCAAGTGGGTGTCGATTTGCTGTACAGTAGGTTACAAGTGGGTCACTGTATAATGGATGATATAAAATTTGAATTCAACGATATAATATCATTGTGTAAGAAAAACGATTCTGAGCGGAGACGGTATGTCAGTCTAGGTATAAGACATATTATATACATATCTATAATATTAAACAAAAAATTGACCTATAATAGGTACCTATAATAAATTCCAAATTGATCATATCACAATATCCATTAGGTACTTATAACGTGTTATACATCAACAAAAACCGTGATACTATCATAGATATATAATAGTACACTTTAGAAGTTTCAAGTACCC
>WHPZ01564476.1:0-60609 GCA_016617965.1 Macrosiphum rosae
ATAACTGGGATTTTATTTATTTTAATGGAGATAGCACACGATTGGATATGATTTTGAGAGTAGTTGATGAGAGGGTGAAATTTAAGATTTGATTTTATGAGTATGGCTGCTCCACCATGTGCGGTGCTATCTGAATGGTTGGATTTGAGTAAACTGTAACCAGGAATAGATATGTAAGAATACTTGGTAAAGTGAGTTTCAGAAAGTAAGGCGATGTCAATGCGTTTATCAAATAACACACTTTGCAATTGATTGACGTGGTTTTTTAGACCGTTTGCATTGGATAATATGATTGATAATGAGCTACTAGTGTATGAATTATTCATTTTTTTTATTAAGAAGGGAAGTAGTTACTTGGGTTAGAAGAGCGATTAGCGGATTGACGAGTGACTTGAGTTCATCTACAAAAGATGATATGGTTGTAGTTAGATCTGTAGAGGGAGCAGAAGGAGACGATCGTGATGGATGGCTAAAAGTGGCCTTAGCATATGTTTTAGGGAGTCTGTTATATTTTTTTCTGGTAAGTTTGGTAATGGGTGGCTCGCTTTTACATTAAAATTTCATCATAGAATTGTTTGAAGTATTTTTGATTAGGCGAGCTGCCTGTATATTGTTGTTGTTTTAATTTTTTTCTGTATGTTTAATATCTTTCCTTGTCGACGTAGTGGGTGCGTTGTTAGGCCGCGGCATGTTATCTGGTGGGCAAAGGTCGCGTACCTATGCACGAAGCAGCGATAGCGCAACGGTTATAGAGTAGACGGTCGAAACTTGATTTAAACGTAAAGGTAATTGGATTACATTTAGAAGGAAAAAACGCACTTAGGCGCACTTCCAGTTTTTATAATATGTATAAATAAATAAGGGAGACGATTGCGATTTTTTCGTACTAAGTACGACACATTCGGATACGAAAAGTAGACGGAATCACGACAGTTAAGCGGAGCGTAATTAATACGTGTGCGACGAGCAAAGAGCAATCCACGACTGAAAAATCTTAGATTTAAAAAGAAAATTTTTTATGAATTTCTAACTCAAATAATTTGCAAATGTTCGTCATTTTTAAGTATCTTGTCAATATTTGAACTTTAAATACTTATAAAAAAAATTGTGAGCATGGATTTTTAATTTTTTTCATCTGCCTTTGAAACAATATACTAAGAGCCTTCTTTTAAATTTTCAAGCTTTTTAACCAACAAATACAATTTTATTAATATTTATAGAAAAAAAAAACTAAAAAAAATGGAAACTGAAAATATCCGCAAGCATCTCAAAATAAATATTTGGAAAACGTTATGGTGTAAATGCTAATGTAAACATTCAGTAAGAATGTCATGTATCTACGGTCATTTGTGATAGAGTAACACCAAAAACCAAAATCAATTTTCTCGAAAACAGATTTTGCTTAAAAATTCTCGTTTTTTCTTAATTTTTCTTTTGTTTTTATCGTAATATTAAAACTTACAGCAAAATAGAAAGAATTAAGTAAACATATTAAATAACGGGAGTAAACCGATATTAAATAAATATCAATCATGATGTGACATTTTTTGTACATCACTAATTTAAATTCTTCCTTAACTCAAAGTTAGTTAGTCTATTAAATATAAATTTCACCATCTAGTATTAAATATAAATTAAAAATTGAGATAATACAATAACACGAAGACCGACATAGAGTATAGCCACTGGCAGTAACAAAACTATATTTATTTTGGATAGTTAATAAAACCCTAAATGGTTAATTAACAAATAATTGATATTCTCAGTATCCATAGTTATTTTATATAAACCCAGTTTACCGGGTTAAGTTAACAGACAACAAAGTACAAACAATTACATATTAAAAAGTATAACTTCATAAATAATTTAATCATAATATATTAAATATTTTAAAGTTAGGTACTAATAATTAAAATTTAAGTTTGATATGGTACTATTTTGTTTTATTTTTCCAATAGACCAAAGTTTTTTGAAAATCCGATACATTTTCATCATAATATTACATTATATTAGAATATTAGAATAATATAATGACTCTACAGTAAATGTATTATTTATTTTTCTGTAATAATAGTATAATTTATACTTATACCTAAATAATAATGTTTCTTGTTAAAATAAAAAGAATAAATACTTATTAAAAAATTGATCAAACTAATTATTCAAAATCAATGTAATTCATGTAAGTAATTAATCAAATTAAAACAATATTAGTAACATTGGAACAATGATCATTTTCTTATCTTTTATTTGTCCCAAGTTATCTGTTATCATTTAGTAATTTGATTATCATTATTATATTATCCACTCCTAATATATTCAATAAATGTAAAACAATAGATTTTAGTTTACAAGGGTCTTTTAAGTCTTACCCCCGTTGAAAACTATTATAGACTCAGTGAGGCATATAACTTTCCCGGAAATTTGAATTTAATCATGGAACAGTTTTGCCTAAGACGCAAATAGTTTTTTTTAAACATGAAGACAATTTCCCTGATGTGCTATTTTAATTAAAAAAAAGTTAATCTGAAATAAAAAAAAATCGATGAATTTGAACATTTTGTAAGTTTCAATAATATTTGGCTCATTAATTTTATTTCTATTAAATAATGGGGATCTTATCAAAAATAAGTTTTATTTAAAAGCAATCTGGGTATTTCAAAACATTTTTAATTCTAACAAGATTTACGCAATTGGTATTTTATAAAAAACATGGGTTTTTATAGGAACGGTGTTCAAAAATGCTAGTACATGGCTAACTTTATCTATCAATTTGGAATATTATCTTTTTTCTGTATTAGAATTTATAGTTACATTTTTACTTATTATTTAGTTTCTTTAAATTTAAAGTCTAGAAATGGTCGAAAACATAAAGACGCAAGTGTAGTATTAACTGAGTAACAGTCAAGATAAGATATTTTAGTACTATAATTTATTATTGTCGTGTAGTGCTAATGGCCAAGTTGTCGATATGAAATAATGATCAATTAAAAAAAGTGTAGAACATTTGAAATATTTCTTAAGAAACGGTTATTTATTTTATTTGATTTTAAATTAAAAATTGACTGTCAACATTTATTTTTTTAAATTGTATAAACATAAAATTAATTTTAATATATTAACTAGGTTGTAATATTAGGTTTATAACAATAATGTAAATATTACTTGTAAATATTATATATTCATTTTCTCAAAATCAATAAATAAATGTTTAATCTTAAATGTAAGGGTTTGAAATTGTGTACAAAAGTTTTTTAAATCATTATAATTTACTTTATTAAACAACATAAATCTCAAAATAAAAATATATACTATCTTCTGAAATATCATGTTGATTTTGTATTCTTAAATCTCTTTCCATATGAGATTACCATAATATCCTTCTTATATTTTACATATTATTTTCAAATCATTTTTATAAAATTTGTTTATCTTAGGTATATTCAGCATATTTGCTTTTTTCCATAAGTTATAGCTTTCATACTACCTACTATTTTAAAATAGCCATTCATTTTGATCAATTACCCTTTGTTTTATCCACAATCTGGTTTTATAATATATTTAAATTGTCTTTTATGTGTATCTATAATCTATATATTTATTATTTTTGAGTTAAAGAATGCAGGTAGTGAATTAATGATGGATCAAAGACAATAATTTTATTTGGGTTTCTAAAATGAAACTAAAAAAAAAAAAAATAAAAATCGTGAATAAACATTAAATACACATACGTCATAGATATTTAACAGTTTTTTACGTATATTGATATTAATACATTTTATTTATCACGGAAATGTTCTCTAACATACTTGTTCTATAATTTAGGATTTAAACGTAAGACAAAAAAAAACCGGAAGACACTCTTTGTTTCTCTTTACATTACGACTTAGTGTTTTACATTAAATGAATAACCACATTCATTCTATAATCAATATACTATATAGACTTATAAGTTTTAGTACATTTCAGTCTCCTTTATTCTCATAGTTCTGAATTTCTTAATTCAAACAATACAATAAAACCAATTTAATTTCAAGTATTGTATACATATATATGTATTTTGGTTTAATTCAGACTTTTGACAGCATTATCGAACTGTTTTTGAAATAAGTTTTTAAGCTATAGAAAGTTGGATTTTCCAAGCGTGCTCACCCCCTCATTTTTCTTTAATAACTGTCTTATTCAATTCCTGATTTTTGGAATTTTAAAGTATACTCAAGAACTATTTATTTGAATACTTAGATTTTTTACACCATTCGAGAAGTGACTTGTAGTCACTAGTCATACAAATATTTACTTTTCAAATGAGTATCACCCAATGTTTCTGTAAAAATCAGAATTTGAATAAATTAATTATTAAATGAGAAAATGTAGGCGAGGATGCTTGGCGAATA
Source organism: Macrosiphum rosae (assembly GCA_016617965.1). Taxonomy (NCBI): domain Eukaryota; kingdom Metazoa; phylum Arthropoda; class Insecta; order Hemiptera; family Aphididae; genus Macrosiphum; species Macrosiphum rosae. The sequence goes on from WHPZ01564476.1 coordinate 4,395, forward strand.
ACACGATACGATATAATCTTAGTTGAGATTGAAATCAGTTGATAGTTTCCTCAGTTGCTGTCACTGGCGCAATAAACGTCATCAAGATAAAAATAATAAATATCACCAATAGTTATTTTTTAACTCTTAAGCAGGATCAAACAATATACAATATATTTGTAATCTATAGGCACTATTAGTTTTACAAACTTTATCAACATTTGGCCATATATTAAAAATAATATTAATTCTAAAATATTATTATAATTTATACCATAAAAGATTATATTATATTCGTATGAAATTACTGTGATTAGTACACACAAAAAAATAATAATAATCAATTGCCACAAAAAAAAAAAAATTCATTTTATTTTATTAATTGAAGCAACAGCTTGAATATTACGAAACTGAATGGTTGTTTTATTTCCAATGCGATCATATTATGGACATTTAAATACGTTCATTTTATTTCTGATGATTAATCAAATATTCGAATCGTTTTAAAAACGCAAACTAACACGCTAGAACCTTCACGGTTTAAATGTATATTGAAGGCGTGGACCTAATATTATTTTGAGGAAATGGATCGTATTATAGTATACGTTTAATAAATATAATAAATAATTATACAAATTTCGTTACTATTTTTAAAAATGAAAACGAGTACGGAAAATAGTAAATACTACCCAATACACCGGAATAGACTCAATAATGTTGTTTTGTTTTTTAAATGCAGCAAGATAATACTTTTTTTATCATAAATATTATAATTTATAACATAATATTCTATACAATTTAAAATTTGACAAAAAATTATAATAAGTAAGCACCTACTTATAATTGGTATCAATAAGCTCGTTTTCAGGCATTTTCGTATTTGCATTTTTTCAGATTATTATTTATCAAGTTTTGTTGTATTCATACATTTGTAAACATTCATTATTTCATTTACCTTTAAATTATATTCCTATTTGTCTTACATATTATGTATCTTTTTTATTTTCTACCACATTTTATTGTTGAGTACCTTAAATAAAAAAAAAGTGTAGTCATACTTCATTTAATAAATACAACATTTAAATTAAATTGTAAAATTGTCATTTTGGACTTTACTTTGAACAATGGACAAAGAAGGCTTAAAAAATGTCACGAGTATGTGGGTTGGTGATCTATGATAACTTCATTAAAGAAAATATCCCACATTTAACTTGTAAACCGATTTGAGCTAAACTTAAAGTCTTCAGAACAATAAAATTTGTTTTTTTTTATCAAGCGAAAGACCCTCGCGGGCTACATAGTTATACCATTGGGCTTACAAATTGTATAATTTATTAACTGCCTACTTATTCTAATTATTCTAATTTTTTTTTAATCTTGGTTTGAAGGTTGGCTGTTGTGATGAGTTCGATGATGTCGGATATTGACTGAGGATGATTATGTATATTGTATAGTATCAGCTAATAATTTGAGAAAGTTATAGCTTCTTATGATGTTGTTGTATGTATGGAATTTGGTTAGGATGTGTTTGATGGTAACTTGGATCCCACAGGCTGAGCAAATTGTGGGTTCTTCCTTGGCCATTGTGGAAGATTTGTGCGTGCCCGATTCTGAGTATTGTTAATATGACTTCAAATTTTCTGGGTATTTCGATAGGGAATGTCCAATTTTATTATCAGTGTTGTGTTTGATTTGATTAAGTTTAGTGAAGAGGGATGTCCATTTCTGGTGCCATCTTGTTTGGCATTTATTTATTATTTTCATTTCTATGTCCCTAAACGTAGAGATTTGTGTGAGAGATGATAGGGGCGAGAGGTGATCGCCGTTTTGGCTACGAGGTTAGCGAAAGCTTTTTCTATAGTGTTAGAATGTCCGGGAATCTAGAAGAGTTTGATTTTGTAGTTGTTGTTTTGTTTTCAATATGTAAGCCAATACCTGGTGGGTTATATGTATTTTTAATATTATCGATAGCGGTAAGGGAGTCAGTGAAGACGATGGTGCCAGGGATGTGGTATTCGGTTACTAGCTCGAGAGCTTTAATTATGGGAATTGCGGATTCTGCAGTAAAAACTGAACAGGGGCTGAGGAATTTGTACATGAATTCCATGTTGTTCCAGATTAATGCGGCTCCAACCCAATAAGAAAATTATGATTTTTATTTCAAACTCATATTATTTTGCTAATTTGCTCACATAGTTGTAATATAGTAAATTTTAGTATTTTTGTTCATTTTGACGTGATCGATTTACTATATTGATCGTTGGTCTGTACAATCTTAAATATCTGTGGATGATAATAATGTACATCGAGGATTATTACTGACCATCAAATGTTAATTTAAAAACGAGACACAATAATATTCAACAATTTTTAAAGCAATAGTTTTCTAACACTATATCTAGAATTTAAAATATTCAAACCGTAAATACCACCATAATAGTGTATACAAACTTTGTAGGTATTCTTTTACGTATTTTTCGAAAATGTTTTTATTCATAAGAGAATAAAAGTCCAATGGTATTACTTTGACAATAGCGTATTATTACATGATTGGATTTAGTATTTACTGCATATGATATACATGTAATAATATATATTTATATTTTATATATATAAATATATATATAACGTGCCTTACATCATTCATGATCGTCTGTCAAACAAACTTACCTATTTCGTTTATGTATGCATATTGGCATACATCAACTTTCTACCATGATAATACTACTGATGTGAAATTTAATGATGGAATCGTTCAATCGTTGTTTCTAAAATGTCAGTTGCTAGTTTTTGTTTGTGCAGATTACTAAAAAAAATGTATAATACCTAATTCTAAATACTTTATATTTAATACCTAAATACTATTCTTTTTTTGTGAGTCCTTTCATTGTTATGATGATAATATAATAATAATAATAATAATTGTTATTAATGGAACCTAATTAATTGTTCAAAAAAATGCTTCAATAAAATTAAAAAAATTGAAATTAAATTTATTTATTATCTGATCTAAATCTTGATAATTATTTAATTATCCGTAAGTCTTAAATAAATGTGTAGTGTTACCATTATTTTAAGCAGGTGATCAATTATTATGTTGATATTATCAATTGTTTTATTTATCAATAGCTTTGCCAATAATTTTTGTAAAATATGCTGAAAGCAGTAACTGTAGGTACTTGAGTTTTTCGAAAAAAAGATTTTCTTCTCTAATAAATAAATTGATTTAAGAAAAAGGTTATCTACAAACATGAACTTTTTATGGTTGGTTACTTCGTTTTAAAAAATATTGAAATTGAATGATGAAATTGATGATTGAAAAATGAATTAACTATTTATTTATTTTTCAAAAAACAAAAATATTGTACCCCACTGCAGAGACTTTCGTGTAGGGGCCCAAAATATAAATCATTAAATTAAATAATCTAAATTTAAATACTACCTATATAGTATGGTCTAAAATGTGGTAAATATGAAAAACTTGAAGAAATAAAATACTTAAGTTAGGTAATTAATTAGTTCTAGATTACAATTTACAGGCTAAAATGGGATAAACATATCAATTACATCATTAAGAATTATGTACATATATTTACATTAAAGAAGCTATTAGTATGTATTGTACAACTTGCATAAAATAATTATTTATTTAGCATTAGTACCTACAGTCATTATATTCTTATTCTATATCAATTAAGGGAGGCACTTTTAATAATAATTTGTCTTATTTCTACCTACTATAAACGTAACATAAAATGTTATTTATATTTACCAAAGCTAACTAACACCACATTGATATATAAGGAATTTAATGTGAAGGACTAAGTTCATTTTTAATTTATCTGTTTTAGTTGAATTGTATGAACATAAACGTTTAATTCCATCATTAGATCATAAAACACAACATTTAAATGTTAATATTCCCAATAACATATTATGTTTACCCAATTTAAAAAAGTATTTGGTCAAAAAAGTGTTTTATACACTGTGTATGTCATATATTAATAAAGATAATTTTAAGGTTAAAATAAGTTTGAGAAGTATGTTAAACCTAGTATCTATGTCTATCTAGTATTTAATATACATTTTTTCTATTGTAATAAGTGTACATTAATTTGTTAATACAGTTATATAAATAAGACGAGGAATAAATATTGTCTTATGTTATGTTTGAAGTCAGTTGACAAGAACTGTTCCTACAGCACAAGATTAGCTTTTACAGGGTGCTGAAATATTGAAAGCCATTATAAATTGTAAAACGTATTGATATAATTATTTAATATCGTTGCAATAAATAGTTATTATATTATAGTAAGGTACCAATAAACCAGAAAAATAATAGAAACTTTTAATTAGTGTAGGTATTGGAATTTAACTTATTTTATTTTAAAATTTAAGGCTTTTATTCAAAACATAATTCTAGAACTAAGTGGTATTGAATATGTATCATGTTACACCGTTACATAATAAAATATTTCCATAAGTCTTATTGAATGAAGGTTAATTACAAATAAACATATGCATTTTTGGAGGATACAGTTTAATTTTATTTCTATGCTGAGATGCTAAAAACATATTCATTATTTTATTTTGTGGGTTTTATGATGCAGACCAATCTGGACTGTTTTTTTATTGTAAAAAATATTATAAATTGCCCGTAATATAAGAGTATGAAATTGTAGTTAGTTCAATTATTGACTTCAAAGGGCATAATATTAACAATTTTTTTTTTAACCGTTTGTATTCGTAAAGGATTTGACAAACCCCTTATACATGCTACTTTTACTAAACCAAACAATAAAAAAAAATTGATTTTCAAGTGTAACGGACTATCAAAACACTGATTTAAAATCATATTACGGTGTAGGTGATGTGATCTAAAATAAGTTATCTTGGATTATTATAAATCACACTCACACTTTCACACTTTATTAACAACCTTTTTAGCCATTTGTTAATTTTAAATCGAGCACCATTTGCTTTGATTAAGCTTCAAAAGTAATCCAAACGTCATGGTTTTTATGACCCATTTTACTCCGGAAAAGAGCAATATTTTATTTGTTTTACTGAGTAAGATTATAGTAATTGCACTTTTTAGTACATTGCGGTCTTTCTTGATAACATATTGAATAATAGAATAAAAAATTAATAAAAATAAATAATAAACCATAAAAGACATTGCAATCAAAGTATGATACGAATACTTTTTAATCAACATAATTGAACTACATTTGTGGAGTGTTAAACCATTTACGTATTCGTATAATACGCGTATATTTAATATTTATTGAAATCCTTTTCCTATTCATTAATACTGATATATATATATTTATAAATCAGTTTAGATTATGAAAAGTAGGTATCCAGTTTATTTTTGGATTATCTAATGTTTTTTATTTGTTTGAATATGTACGTTTTTGTACAGTACACTACATTTTATACCACTAGTTCCAGAGGTCTAGGATACTTTTGATTATATATGAATAATTTACGCAAAGTAACACTATAAAATATAAATACTCTATTGTTACATGGACAATGTAAACGGGTCCTTAAATTTATGTCTATTGTATATTATTATACACACGTCACTTTTAAGTCATTAAGCACAATAAAGTACACATTTAGTTAATGAATGTTGTATACTATCCAGTATACAGATATGATACTAATATTTACAAGTTACAAAAAAACATTTATTTAAATTTAAACGCATTATTATGTATTATCCATGATCAACTAATATTATACATAGACAAATATAAGTATGTTGATTGGTCGTTTGCAGTGTTCTATAGTTTAGGTGCTAAGTGTGAAAAACAATTAAAGTATCTGTTTATATCTAATTGTAGCATTTCATGAAGGTACTATTTATTTATTATTTTTTTTTTTATGAAGTGCCATTTTTATAATTTCCAGTCCATAAAATATGCATATCATACTTTTCATTCATAATTTATTAATTAAATAATTACTTAGTGTTATTATTTGTTGCGGGTAGAACAAAAATAGGAAATGGGTTACCACCTCATTAAGTAATTTATTTTTATCAAAATTCATTCAAAGACGAAATGGCGTATCCTTCAATATAACAACCGACTCTATAATTACATAACAGATTCATTATAATAACTTAATTGGACGTGATATTCAGATATACCGTCACAGTCGACATATATTTAAAAAATAATATCGAACAAAGAATTATGGCGTTTAACGTCCCATCGTAATATCCAATTGCATAATATTACACTTATTTTACAAATGTAATAATTAAGACAATATTTTACAAAAAATATATTATAATCTTAAAATTTAGTTTTAGTTGCTTCAATATATTAATACCTACATGATGTAATACTAGATGCCACAGTTTTGATTTTGAGTAGTGGAATTTCGCTATATTGCTCGTTAGGTATAGACAAGGATGGCATTTCGTCCTTTTAAGTCTTAAATGCGATGAGTGAGTTTGACTAAAACAGTATCATCGTGTTCAAGTCATTTGGAATCCATACATTTTCCCTCGTTCAATATTAAACCGTGTTCACACGGGCGTTTGGCAATATGTTTGTATGATAATAATATAATAATAATAATATGTTATTAAGACGGAATCTCACAACTGGAGTATTTGGCCAATATTTGGTACTGTTGGTTATACTTGCCATGCCACTGGATCGGCATACTTGTACAATTATTTGTCACTGGTGCCATTTCCGAGGATTATCGGTAAATTTGAAACAACTCAAAGGTACGTCCAATGTTCGTCTTGTACTACTGAAACCACGACCGGTTCGTGTAGACCAGGAAAAACAATAACTTTGGCCCAAAGGCGCCAAAGTTAGTAGGTATTAGTTTATAACAAGTAATATATAATGTAAAAACATTTTTAATGTACATTGATATAATTTTTTTTTTTGTTTCATAAATTGATTGAATAGCATTTTTCGGTAGAAATCTAAATAATACTTATTTCATATGATACCCGCGTACCTACTTACATTTCTTATTAAATATGTTCAAAATCAATTTTTGTGGTTATGCTTTTGTAATGAGATTCCTGTGATTAAATCAGTTGATCGACAAGACGTGACAACAATGCGGGCTACCGTTAGAATACCACGTACACGGTGACGTACCTAAATTGCCTATATACTGCGCCGAGCCAGCATATGGATATACAAAACAATAGTAATAACTAATACTAATACCATGGACACTGAAAAAAACAAAAAAAATAAACAATATAATATTATAATAACAACAATTGTTTTATAATCGACAATCGTTCATAGGTTTCTTACACTCAATTTAGACTCGGGGGTTTCCAATATAATATATAAATTAGCATTTAATTAATAATATTGTTCACTTTAGTACATAGGTGGTCCTTAATCATATTATCTATTTAGTATTTAATACATTTTCTGTAGATAATAGTATATCATATAATATCATATATATATTATTTCCGATGTAAAAATCCCTTTTTATCAACAAATACTGCACCATATTCAAAAATCCTCACTTACAAGTCACAACGATGCGTTATTACTTCCGCTTCTGACATCGCTCAATCACTTTGCGTTAAAATGCAATACTTCGTTAAAAATCACGTTTAAATGAAACAAAAATTCAACATTGACCAACCTCTCTAATGGATACGTAACTTACAAACAAATTTTCGTTAATATAACAGCCGAAAACGACTACAGGACGTAGATAATAATCGCTTCTTTAAAATAATTTCAAGATATTCAATATTAAAACGTAATAAACACACACCTAAAGTGCTCTCTCTGTGGTTTTCGGGACGTACATACAACAAATAATTTTTTTCACAAACCTCACAAACATACTATAACATTTATCACGTCTCTGTAATTGTACGCAGTAATGAGTAAGGCTATCTATTTATATATTAGTATACTAATATTATTGCAATAATTATATATTATTACCCATTTACATAACCATATCGCCTTTCTATTCCTTTCAGATTCAAATAATGAATGAAAATTGACAATCAACTATCAAGGATACATAATAATTAGTTTAGGTATTTAAAATTATAATTTCATTTTTTTTTTTCTATAATCATTCACAAGACATAACATTATGCATACATTCTAGCAGTTTAAGCCACAATAAAAATACTATAATAATATTATTTATATTAATTGTAAAAAGTTGATTCAAAACATATTATATTTTAGAAGAACACAATATAATAGTAAACATAAATGTATTTTACAAAACAATTGGTTAAAATCGAACAATAAATAATTGAAAAATACTTATGAGAAATTAATTAATGTAATAAAAAACTTGGGGATGGAGTGGCTGAGCTGACTAAGGCGTCAGTTGCGACGCACACCGTCGCCGGTTCGAATCTCAGTCACTGGCGGCACTTCTCTCCGGGCAGACATCTATGTTCTGTGTGACATCCGACCGGGAATGGCAGAAACCTATGGGTGTCCAATCGGAATTCTGCTAAACAAATACACACGTGTTAAAAACCTACCGTTCCAACCCTTACCACTACCACACTACATAACCCTACAAACAAGCTAATGTTCGTGGTCTCTGGGCTTAAAAATATCAATAAAATAAAAAGCTTAATAATATATAGAATATTTATAGAAATTAATAAATTGTACTTCCATGTAGTTTATTATTTTCTTAACATTGGTTAAATTGAAAAAGTGTTTGTGGACAGTTGCTATTGAGCCCTATAGAATACTAAACATATATAATAAACTTACTATACTATAGCATCTGGCTGTATATTAGAAATTAATGGATTGAAAAACCAATCGATTTTGTATATAACTCTGCCACAAAATATTTTTAGATTATTAACATTTTAATTATAATTTTTCGGAAATTCTGAAGTAATATCTGGTTTTCTTCGTGTGGTTTAAATTCAATTGCGACATGTTATTACTACATTTAAAAAATGATTGATGACAAACTACATTTCTTTTTTTTTATAATCTAAATATAACAACAAATCAACCAAAATAAAATCCTGGAAATATATATGTAGCATTATAGCTAAACTAAAAATTAGGTAGAATTCTATTTCAAATTTGAAAAATCAACTTATTTAAAATTACTATATTTTTACACTATCTTATAATATTTATTCGAATCATTTTTTTTTTTTTATGTTTTTGGTGAAAATTATGAGACTTGATATCTTGTATTATTTAAAGAGTGTTATGTAAACATACACAAGCGAATACTAATACTTGAGTACTTAATTTGATAGGAAATCATGTTTATTAGGACTTCTTGACATGTACATAGTATATAATATAATATATTATCGTTTGAAAAAGATATAATATTAGGAGTCGATAAAAATAATTCAAGAACTTGTATGAAAAAATAAAAACTTACAGCCGTAAACTTACTTTGTACAGCTATAATAAATGTGACATAGAGACACTTTAAACCTGGTCTTATCTCTCTAATCGTGATTTGTATTTAGTTTTATTTAAAGACATTTATAGAGACTTGTCTTATCAATTTTGTTTTTTTTTAAGTTTAGCAACATAATCTTGTTATTATCTGCATATAAGTTAAATATTCTCGTGGTAAGAAGAATAGAGAATTATGGTCTAAATCAATGTCTTTGTGTCCTATAATGGCTCACGGTTGAACAATATAAATCAACATACGTATAGTAAAATTAGAGTTGGATTTATTACAATATACATTATTCAATTATTGTGTGCAAAAAGTATGTAACTTAGTTGAGATAATAACATAATAATGGTTGTTCCTTGTTTAAAATAACTTTGGTAAACTTGCAAAACATAATTCAGTTTCTTGGGAAAATAAATTTAAACAGATTTAAAAAAAAAGTTTAGCTATGTTTTAGCATGTCTTTATAATTATATTATGTTTGCCTAATCTACGATTTAGGATTGTTAGATACTCCATTTTTAGATGATTGGTCTAAGTTTTTATTCGTAATTATTGTTTTACTGTTCAAATTAAAATCTAAAATCAATCACTTTATTATTTATATAATATTTCATTGTTAAAACTTTATTGTTACATTAATCTATACGAATTTTAATGTTCTAAGTTTATAACTATTATCAATATTTAATATAAATGCATATTATTTTCAAATCGTGTGATAAAAATTAAATTATATAGCTATGCATAATTTATTATTATCTTATCATAGATTAAATATTTTATAGTATAACTAATATGTATTATAATTAAAAGTAAATAAAAAAAAAAATATGATGATATTATTCTGAAGGAATTTAATTTTCTTTATCTTTTAAGTTTGACAATCACTATTTCAGCACGATATAGTTTATATTATTATTATAATGCTTTTAATTGCTTTAATAATTATATTATTTTTAAACCGTGATTATAAATTATTCATTTCTTCTAGGCATAGACAAATACCTATTTAATTCTTACAATAAAAAATTATAAATATTAAATGGATGGCAGGTATTTTGAAAAATTAAATTCTGGATATTCAAAACTGAATAGAATCCTGGTTTATTATACAGATCCATTTAAAATAGTTTCTGAGCCTGAATACCATTATAAATTCAGTTACTTTTATGTGATTTTTTAATTTGTATACAGTACAAAATCTTATTAGAAATCAATGAAAATCAATTAATCGTCCACATTTGATAATAGTTCAATAAAGTATATAATTTAAAAATGCGGACATGTGGGTACCGCTCTGCTGTACAGTAGTTTCCGAGCATTAGTGTCTTAGTAATGGTTGTGTTATATTTGAATTCAACAATAAATCATCGCCTTCAAAATACAATTCTGTGTAGAGACGTTGTGTCCTCCTATAAATAATCCTTAAATAAATAATCGAATTTAATAGGTAATTAAAAAACGAAATTCATAAAAATCGAAAATATTTTATGGCTATAATAATAGCGTACCTAAATTTCCGTTAATTTTTTTTTTTTTTTTGGTTAAAAGTCTTTAGGAAATCTTCTATTATAGTTTCTAATGTTAGCTATGAAAAGAAAAACTTTTATGTATTTCTAACTTAAAAATAATTTACAACATTTAAAAAAAAAATTTCATGGCTATAAATAGCTCAAAAATAAAAAAAAAATATGAAATTATTATTATTATGTATGGAAAATGATCATTTTAACATTTGATGAAATATAAAAACGGATGGATGAAAATCCGTTAATTTACCGGTAAAAATCCAATATCGTTAAAATTTTAAATTCAAACGGTCGTAGAAAACTAATGTTACTTTCCGGTAAACTTTTTTTTTAAGTGAAAACTTTTCTGGGGAGGCCTCTGCTCTCCGCTTGAATCACGGGAGTAAATGCATGAAAATATATGAAAATATATGAAACACTGACAAATATAACGCTTTTATTTCAATATATCTGTACACGTTCATTGAACATATTATATATACGTGTGCGTGAGAGTTTTATCCGTTGTTTATGGGAGAAAACGCGTGAAAGAATCATCGACACATACAAATGTAACGCTTTCAATCCAATGCATCTGAAGACTATTAGGTACATACATTCTATATAATATATATGTGCATCCTCGCGCGTTTGTCAGTGGATAGTTGTTGCTCTTATACCAAGATTTAAGATATTATGGTTATTGGTTGTCCATCGAATGTTATAAAATTACTTATCCACATTATTGTAAATAGTATAATACAGCTACACTCAGAATCTAAAATTAGTAATATTGTATGACGGAGGAAATAAAAATATTTAAAAACTTTGTTAACTATTTATCATAACATATTATAGTACATATTAATAGTAAGCACTACAATATAATTTTAATCACTTTTAAAATAGATACATTGTATACTAATTTAATATTTTGATAAAGAACGCCAGTTGTAAAATTTTTGATTAATATTTTAATTAGGTCTACTTTATAGTTTGTCTTATAATCAAAAGCCCATAAAGGGTAGATTTTACACATAGTACACTATTCGCCGGTTCATTTTGTTGTCCTCTCTAAGTTTAAGATAATGTAATACTGTCATAGTGTACCTACTAGTTTCATTAAAATATGTTCTTCTTAATAATGTATAAATTATTACCGAGTTAAAATACAGTTATTAAGTTTACAAAAATGATATTTTGTCCCAAAAATCAATTAGACAAAAATTATTTATTTAGATTGCAATATACTACCTGATTAATAATTCGACTTTGTCTGTAAAAATATACGATCGAAAAAAAACCAGGGAAATCACTCTGTTGTATAGTAACTGGTTTTGAGTATATGGAAACAACAGATAGATTGTATAATATTGAATAAAGTATTTATTATACTTTACACTTAAGTTTGATTTGATAGGTATTTCAAGATTTTCAGAAAATTATTCCCTAAATAATATGTAGTAGAAAAGGAAGGATTTTCATTTAGAAAAACAGAAGTTAGTATCTTCACTGGAGATCGAAATTGAATTCCAAACCTCATATTTTGAATACCTAACTCCATTATTGAAAAAAATATCATCATAACAATAAAACATTTTAATAATTTTAATAAAATAAAATGTATATCTCATTTTTTTTTAGTTGTATTATAATAATTATACGCATAATATATTTTGTATAGATATTCCCGATGTTAATCTTAGTAATTTTATGATATTTTTTTAGTCGAATTCTCAATTACTATTTTATCTTTATTAATTATTATTATTGTTATTTATTTTGAAAAGCTTTAATGAGCCTTAAAAATTATTAGATGTTATTACTTGTTCAGAGGATGATAAAAGTCAATATAGAGTTCCATCACATCGATTGTTGGTATATAATTGCTGACTGCTGTAGTACTGAACTGACTCACAACACGTATTTCACAGTACGTTTAATCCATATACGCAATTTTCTCGTACTACAGTGTTCATGATTTATATTCTGTGCCTACATTTGGATTCAGTGATTCAAAGAAATCCAAACAACGCGTAAGGAGTGCACAGCGTTGGAAATAATATGGGATCTCAAATATTTTCATAAGCTGCATGTAAACTGCCAATTGGATTATCATATAATATAATATATTATTATTAAATATTATATTAGATTATACAAAACTACAATGGTTTAATTTTTACATTCTATAAGACTTTATCTATATGGCTTCTGATTATAGGACAAATTATTATGGTTAGGTTATAAGCGAAAAAATAAAACAAAAAATCATTCGAGAAAAAAAAAAATAATGTAGGTATATTTTAAAAATAAAACATATTAAACGCCAAAGTTAATAAACAAACGATACCTGAAATTTCTAATGAATAATGATATCGTATTGCCCATCAGTTATGTATGAAGTGTGAATGTAAATTAACAGTCTAACGTGACAATATTAACAATTTGTAGCTAGATGCTGACATAGTTCTAATCACAATTTGTTGAGTTTAGAGTTCAGACATTTTTGTATCAGATACTATATATAGTATGTTGCAAATTATCGTGATGTTTGTCGCCAAGAAAATTGTTCATTTGTATTTTACATGTTCAATATAACATTATTATGGCGTTATGACGTGATGGTAAAAACCACAGATAAGTAAAATGATTATGAAGATAGTCTCATTCTCAATTCATGTACCTATAGGTATAATATAATTGTTGCTTTTTCAAAAATACATTAATTATTACAATTGTGTCACCATTTTTGTGGTTCTTAATTAGGAAGACATCATAATAAAAGGTCTAGAAGCACCGTTCTACATAATATTCATAAATAATATAATGTATTTAAGCAATCCTTATATTATTGTGAAATATCACTACATTTCATAACATTTGAAGAATGTACTATCATATTTATTATGTTAATATTATAATATTATAAAAAGTAAATTGCATCGTTAGTAAGTTGATCGACATTTTCTTGGAACTAAGTCATCTATTAAGAATATGCAAACTTTTTTAGTTTAGTATCCCTCCAGCTATAATATCTTTCAAAAGTTCAAACATCAGCCAATGATCAAAGGTGTACTAACCTAATTGAAAAATTATATTACACAATTAATAGCTTATTCCTACCTATTTAAATTCAAAGTTTAAAACAAAAAGTAATGAGTATCAATGTATATGTTACAAACTAAACCAACCTGAAGTAGTAAATGTTAATTTAAATTTAAAATCCACTTATCTTATTTTAGAATTAGATTTTCAAAAAAATATGTTAATTATTAAATACTTAAATGTCTATAACACGTCAAAAACATTTTTCCAGTTCCTTATAATCTACTCACAAAATATTTATAAAAATATAAATAATTATTTATATCGTTTGTCAATTCTATTCAATTCTCAACTTAATTCAGCATATAATTGACCCATTATGTTTTTGAAGTATGAAGACAGATTTAAACAATTCTGCAATATAGTATACTTCATATATATTTTATTCCTAGTATTTATATTTATTATTATTATAATTTTTCTCATGGATGTTATATTCTTAATATTATTCAGTATTTCTGAAAGTGTGAAGTTATAAAAATACAAACACTAAGAAAAAAAAATACATTAATATTTATTTTATTTTATTCAGATAAAAATTTCAATAAGTTTGATTTTTTAACACAATTCAAAAATGTTTGTACGATATTGATCCATACATTTATTACGTCACTTACTTCAAGCCCCAATTTAATTTAAATAAGTTAAAAAAAAAACTAAAATGTATAAATAAAAGAAAATCAATTCATAACCTGGTTAAGGACACCATTTTAATGTAAAAATGCGTTATGCATTCTTTCTTGATCAAATAAATAGATTGAAGTAGTCTGGATTAATTAAACTAATTCTAAACTGAACGTGTTAAATACTTTTACTAACTTTTGTGCTAACTGAAAACATCGACAAGATAACCAATATTATTAATTACATAAAATTTAATCAAACTTCTAAATGATTAATGCAATTTATCTGTAAGGAATGATAACTTACTAAACTCTTAATAAAACATACCTAATCATACTAATTCGATATGTATGTATGTATGTAAGTATGTATGTATGTATGTATGTATGTATTTGTGTATGTATGTATAATGTATATAATATATAGGTATATAGGTATATATTGTTTTGTGTTGATCTGAAATACAAATTAACATGATGAGGACTTCTCAAAATATACAGTCTTTGACTAGAAACTAGAAAGTAAATATAACAGGAATCAGTAAATTGATCATGAATTTTCCGAAAACTATATTGGGAATTTATCAAGAACCTTCGTACCCATCATGCATTGATAAGTCAGACTACAAGGTTAATAAAATCAAGCAATACCATAGGACGTAAACTGAACATATGACCTAAAATATTTTTATTCTATATATTATTGTCCTATATTGCCTAATCGTAACAACATCTATTGATAATGATTTCATGTTTAATTTATTATTATTTTAAGTCCACATTTTATAAAACATAATTATTATGGACACGACATGTATGCAAAGACATGCCAACAGTGTTGCAATTTCTCTGTTGTTTTAACCACGTCAAGTCGAATAGCAAACACTGTAGATCACGTATTGGGAGTTGGGACCAAAAAAGTATTATTTTGGAAAAACAATCCGAGGAATGAGGTTAAAAGTTTTTATAACGCGATGAAAACTTTTATAATATCGGCAAATATATTAGTGTGGTTGTTTTTATGTCTTTCGGGATACTCGCGTAGTTTTTCCACCAACTAACTGGACAATGTTGAATTGTCCTTTTTTAATTTTTTTTTCTTCCTTGGACACATTAATCATTCGAGTCCGACTGTTGTATTTTTACATTCGATTTAAATTCTTACAAAAAGTGTAGCATATCCCTCCATATGTGTTTCAAACCGAATATTAAAGATGTAGGTTAGGTATACATAGTATATGCACACTATGCATAAAGATATAAACATGTTCGATTTGTAGTATGTTAGTTTGATGTGTCGTGTGTGTGTTTATACTTATTGTGTAGTGTACTAGTGTGTTAGGGTGTGTTGTGTAAATACTAAATTGCTCAGAGTTCCATTTTTCTACCATTGTTATGAACATACTTAAATTTGAAATTTATTTTATTAATTCGAATTAAAAATATATTAATTTTTTTGATAAGCTATTTATAATATAACACCTTGCCCAGATACATTTAATTTTAATTATCAGTTTACTTTTAAGATATACGAGTGTAATGGTAGATAATTAGCAGATCCCAAATAAATATTATAGAAATAAGGCCTTTATTAATATCATTTAAAATAAAATATAATATATACTATAAACGCACAAAATACTCATCGCTTAATTGATAATTGTAATATCTAGCTAAGAAATAAAAGATTAGAAAAAAAATGAAAATAGTTAACTTATTTTGTAAAAATAATAATTTGGATGTCAATAACACCGGTTAGTACGATTATATTATTGTTCTATATCAGTTATTTTTTTGAAATCTAATTTTATCCTAAAATGCAAATGCAGGAACTTTTAAAGATAAATATTAAATGTATACTACTATAAAAAAAATTCTTTAAAAATTAAGAAAATGTCTTAAGCAGAAAAACTTAAAACCACACATAGAGATGAATGCATTTAAATTATATGAATGAAGCGAAATCAAATTACAAAACTTAATACATATGAAAAAGTTTTATACAATAAAATTGACCAATGAAAATATTTAAAATGTTAAAAGAAGAATGGTTATATCTATATCTATCTTAACAACGGTACAAAAACCCCGGTATTGAAAAATTATTTTATGAATCGTTAAACTAAATATTTTTTTAGTATATTAAACTTCTATAATAAAGTTATTAGTTTTTATTTAAAATAGAAGGTTGTGTAAAAAAAAATATAAACTTTATAATTTTATATTTTTCCAATACATGCGTAGGTACTGACTTGACTATGATTGATGAAGTTACATTTTCTATAAACGAATGTTTCAGATAAATGCGTTAACTTTGTAAGACATTTTTCTCTTAATATATAATTATAATGCATAAGTAATGTCTTCTAATCTTTATTGATATGCCAAAAAAATAAATAACATGTACTCGTACTAAACTCGTAATAATTATTTAACATTCGGTAAAAAAAAATTATATTTTTATAATTTAAGAATATTTTTTTCTTTTATTTCGTTTTATAATATACCTACTAAAAGAAAAAACAACATTCAAGGTTTTTAATATTATATATTTTAATATATGGCTACTGAAATAGTCATGTTTATAACAAACATAGTTTACTAAAACATAATATTATTATTTAATCACACATTTTATTAATATTATTTCCCCCTTTATTTCAATTGAACAATTTGTAAAAATTAGCACAATAAACATGCCTAGTATTATGTAATGATATTATGGGTTTTCAGAAATGAATAACTTGAGTAATCAGCCATGTACATATTAGTGACACTACGCTTGGGTATTAATTATTTTTAATATGGTATAATTATTGTAACATTAAGGACTATTCATGATAATAGTATAAAGGTATACAAATAAAGTGATTCTAATGAATATATATTTAATTATACAATAAACACTATGTGAAATATTTTATATGCAATACAGCGGTAAGAACGTAAAATCTGAAACAAATTTTGACAACGATGTTTAATGTTTAGAATTCTTGTTCACCTACCTACTTTTATTTTAATATTTATGAAGCAACAAAGATTTTTGTTTATAAGGTAAATCGGGTGTGTTTTTAGATTAGCTTGTTTTTTATTAACATTATGAAGATTTTAATGATTATTTTTTCGGCTCTTGAGAAGAGATTTGGAGTTCTCTTGAATTATTGCATGTGCTAGCACCCCCACATGAGACGTAATTGGCTGCGTCTGTCGTTTGAATTGTTTGAAAAGTGAATCTTCCTTGCACATGATGCAGTGGTAAACATGATTACAGGAGTTTGAAATGTACCCGCATAGTCCTGACAATAATTATGACACTGCGGTTGACCACTCTTCATATTTTATGGTATTTTCACTTTGGTAACTGTGTACTTGGCGATAGGTTGAGTTTTTCATTATTATTATTATTATTATTAGGTTTGAGGTCCGTGAAAAATTGATATTGATAAAAATTGTATCAAATTGAAAAATAAATGGTACTACTTTATGTAACTATAGGAATCCTTATAATATTATGCATAACAAATTGTGCATCGATAAATTGATATTCAATTTTCGAGGCGATGTGACGGATCTCCACTATCTGTTTTTCACGGACCTCAAACCTAATAATAATAATAACAATAATAATGGAAAACTCAACATATCGCCAAGTACATTCACTCCATATAAAGTAATTACAGAGTTTATATAATGAACAGCAGGGGTCGGCAACCTTTTTAACCACGTGGGCTATATTTTTTTTTCAACTTCTTATTGAGGATCAAAAAAAAATGTTACATATGATATAATACTATATGTTTGTGTGAATCTCTACTATCATGGTTTAGTTCATACCTAAATGGATGAATATAGTGTGTTCAAATTAATGGTATTTAATCTGATTACTTCCTTGTTCCTTCTGTCATTCCACAAGGTAGTCATTTGTCACCTATTCTGTTTGTAGTATTTGTTAATAGTCTTCCGTTTGTCCTGAGTTATCATCAGTTCCTTATTTTTGCTGATGATATTATCAACCTCTTACATTAAGTGAATTCCCTAGCTGCTCCCCAGTATCTTTAGGACTATATCGATTGTATTATCGATATTATCTTATATGGACAGTTAAATTCAGGTCTTGAAATACAATGCTACAAATAATTCGATCATAATCTTCTAGTATTTTATTATCAACTGACTACTCATATATAAAGGTAAATTTAATATTGGCTAAAAATGAATAAAGTAGTTAATCTTGTTGTATATTTGATAAAAGAAATTGTGTTTCCGTAATCATATTGAAAATATGACTAGAATTTTTTTTAATTGTTGAGATAAGTAAAGGATTTTTACATTGGTTTTAAATTATTTAGTTGTTCTATCGTTCGTTGTGTTTTGGAGTACTTACCCATTATATTACGGTTGTCCGGAAACTAGTCACTACTGTCAATGAGTGTAAGTTGAAGCAAATATAACGAACATTTCTTAGGTTTTTTTCTTTTGTGCTGAAACTAGATTGCCCTCCAAAACTATAGATTTGGTCTCTTTTGTTTTTGATGTGCTTGATATGAAATCTTTAACGGATAGAAGGGTCGATGGTAATCTTGTATTATTTATTAAAATTCGTAAATTTATTATCTTCCATTATTCAAAGAAGTCATTTTTAGTGTCTCGATGGAACTATTGCCTTTTCCTACATTTTCTCATTCGGTACTCGACAATCGGTTTTATTACCTGTCGCATTCAATGTTTCGCATAAAAAATGGTCCAACGCTACGAATGATAGAGTTGGCAAATATTTCACACACTATTCCTTATTTGATTTTATATTATTATATATTTTCTAAAAGTTATTGTTGCTATAATTATTTCTTTTGTTATATTTCTATTTGTTAATTTTACTCATAATTGTTAATTGTATTGTTCATTTATATATTATCTATTGTGTGCAAATTTTTAATTTGGCCTCACCCGTATTATTTCAATAAGCAAAATATAAGTAACATAATTTGAATTATTTTATAAAATAAAGTAAATCATACCATTGTGTTCAAAAGTTTTGTGCCTATGTCAGAAAATAAAGTAATTTTCGTGTACCTATTGAATTATATTAATATTATAAGAAGTTCCATCAACTTATATATATAAATAAATTGTTTATTGTGCCTTTATTTAAATCTGAAATTAGTTTTAATCAATATATATATATATTGTATAAAGCGTTTACCAAAAAATGTTCAGGATTAATTTTTTTTTTAATGTCTACGTTTAATTGAACAAATATATGCTGAAAAAGTTAGTTGCATAGTTTAATAAATTCGTGTAAATGTGAGGTCTTTATAAAAGGTTACACTGGTCACACGGGCTGCAACATTCTGGATAGATAACCATCTTCCCGAAGAATCGTTTCACACAGAACATATTATTAAGTAAAGAGTGCATTTTGAATATAAGTATAGAGGATTTATTGACAAACTCTTGCTATGATAAATTGTATTTTATTTTTTAAATTTGAAATACAAAACTAATAGCATAATATACGCTTGGGACATTCATCCGTTTACTCCTATTTAGGAATCGTACGACACTACTGTAGGTACACCCACATATGAGTGCATCGACGTTATACATTTATAAAACCATCGTTCTGACAAACGAAATATTCCGATTCTGTTGTATGTATTTGTACGTATTAAAAAATTCTGAATTAAATAAATAAGAAACTGTGTCTAATGTTGGCATTTTTATTACAGTAACATCACAACACTTTAATCTATAGTCAATTTGATTCAGTAATTATATATATGTAATTCATATATAGACAATCGACTAACGAATCTATATTTAATTTAAACTTTAGCTTAGGTATATCAAATACTGTTACTTGTTAGCTGTTACATATAATAGTAATATTACCCGACAAAGGTTCTCGTCCCACAACTACAATTGTTTTCCACAGCTCCATAAAAAATGTTTCAATTTAGTTATACCTAATTATAATATTTTACAGTATTATCTATAAACAAATTTTAAACACCCATCATAATACCTGTATATACCACCTTAACTTATAATTTATCTAAAGTATTATTAACATGAAACCAATATATGATTGATGTAAACATTTATCAATTATTGTCACATATATATCAAAAAAGTCATATAGGTACAAATTCAGTTTTGTAGTTTTTAAGAAAATGTATTTTGAAACATTAAAGGCAAAGCAATTTTATGATAATATACATTTTAAAATATGTACAATCATGTAAACTGATTTAACAAGATCGTCTGTGAAACTATTACAATATAGTACTATATTGTGTGGCAAGGGAGGGAAGTGTGCTATTTCATTCGCAGGCAGGCGAGGGAAATATTTAGCCTTCCCACACGAGCCACACATACTATTTTTTGTTCATCGATCACCTCAAGAAGGTATGCAACAACCAGACTATTCTACAAAAAAATATCTCATGAAAGAAAACGATTTGGTTTTATTTATTTTAAGTGTCTGCATAGAGGTTATTACCTAATATGAATTTAAGATGTAACCAAAAGTTTATGTTTTGAAAGAGCCGTGGTATAGATTTCAGTATCTAGTTGTGCAGAGGATTCGCGTGATATGCGTGCTCTGCACTTTTGGGATTTCCATTTTACCTCCCTGTACTTTTGGGATTTCCACTTAATCGGCAGCCACTACGGAGATTCCCACTTTACCGCCGCCGGACGGAAAAAGGACGCTTTCCAACGCTTTAACCGTAAACGAAGACTAAACTTTCGGTGCAGGCGTGACAAAAAATATTATACTGCTTTTTGTTTTCAACCTTTTTTTTAATTAGATTTTTCTACTCTTTACCTATATGTTAATTTCTCTTTGATTGTATTAATATATTATATATATATATATATATATATTTATTAATTATTATATTCATTAATTTACTACACATATAAGTATATACACCTATATTATTAAACTTCATTTTCCCATACATTTATTTTAATAAATTCTAAATTAAAAATGTTTATCTAACAATAAAAAATTTAAAAATCACAAACAGAACTAATGAATTAAAGAAAAATGTTAACTTAAAATTAATTACATTTTTTATTTATGACATCTAAGGACTTTACATTTTTAAACTATTAAATTGAATCATTTACATTCTTATTTTTGATTGTGTATACTTACACTGATGCGTAAATTAGCTGAATTAAGTATAACTTAAACATAACCATACATTTTGTTTAATATCAAAAATAAAAAAGTGATTAAATTATCTGGTAGTTGGTTTTAATAAAATGAACTATAATATCTAACGTAACACACATAATATGATAAGGTTTAGGTTTTTATGGTTTTGATTTCAAAAAATATCGTTGCTATGTACATGAATGTTTGAAAAATCTACATTTCGTATCTGTGTCACACAGTTACCACTTGTCAATATTCATTTCTTGTGTTCATTACGAATAATTTTTCATTTCTACGTACTTCCGTATAAATCGTATATAGCCTATATAATATTATCAGATAAATATGTCGTATATAGATGTGTGTCTATGCCTAACATTGCCGCGATGAGTAAAAATTCCTCCGCCAAAGCGACAGAGATTGGGTGGCGATCAACGCCAAATCTAAAGTTTCCGCGGGTCACCAACGTTATACGGAGACCGGAATCTTCGGAATCTCGTGATTCCAAGAGTTTGCTAGATTGTAGGCTGTGTGTGTCTATGCCGAATATCCCCGTGCATCCAAATTTAGCTAGCGAGACACCTACAGAGATTGGGTGGCGATCAACGTCAAATCTAAAGCTTCTGCAGGCCACGGATTTACTGAAACCGGAAAGTCCGAGACAAAGACTTTCACATTTTGGCACCATACGAAGAAATTCGTCAGGTGGTTATTTTGTTGTTATGGTTCTATTGACATGATAGACTAGTAATGACGTATATTATAGAGTTTAAAAGGTTTTTAAACGTCCCCTCCCCTCCCACCGTTATCTAACTCCCGTGTTAGCTGGTACTATTGTGTCCGGCCAGGATTCTGAAACCGTTTATCGTGTCCTCCATTGTCGTTTGCACCAAGTTAATGTAGGTTTGCCTCACGTATTTCATACACTGTACGTCTGTAGTCTGTACCATCGGCGGCTCTTCGCCACCGTTGTTTTATGCCGTTTCACGGTCATATTGTATAATTCGTGATATTCTATGGTAATAATTTAATAATGTAATAGGTACCTATAAATAATAAATAATTAACGATACTATGCTCTGCTGCTTATTTACATGAATAAACTTTTTGTTATAATATTATGTTAAATATTTGGTTTTTATTTGATAATATTATCAATAAATGTGTCGAAACGCTTGTGTAAAATTAATTTATGTGGCTTGCGGAAATTGTGTGTACCTATATTGTTCTGGTTTAATATACATTCGATTTTTTTCAAACAGTGTAAAAATCTCACGAGGAACATATTTGTATTGAATTCTCAAGTTTTTGACCAAAGAAAACAACAGGGTACATCGAAAAAAAACCAAAAACTCTACGATATCGCGTCAAGAATCACGATAAAAAAGCGTTTAAGTGAATGTTGCTCTGCTGTACAGTAGATAACAAGTGGGTCAACGTATAATGGATTGTATTAAACTTGAATTCAATGATATAATATCATTGTATAAGAAAAACGATTCTGAGCGGAGACGGTTTGTCAGTCTGGATTTTTATATTTTTATTATTAATATAGCCTTTAAGTTGAATTAATATTATATCATATTTTTTTATTCGCTGCTATAGTGGTAACTGATAAGCAAAGCGTTAGAAATTAAAATCTCATTTTTAGCAATTTTTCGTAATTCGTCGGTAGTTTTTCCCATGGCATTAAATAACTATTGAGAAAATCGAAAAATGACCTTTTAAAAGTACCATCTTGATCCAATTTGCTAAAATATACCGAAGGTACTACATGTTGAAATCGAAGCGCTCCTTCTGAAAAAAATGTTGTATACAGGATGAAAAAATAATAAATAAAATAAACACCATTGTAAAACCACTATAGCTTCCTCGCTCCGCTTAGAATCTAAAATAAGTATTATTTAACCAAAGTTGATAAATATACATGGGCAAATTGATTGAATTTGTTTTGATTGATTTATTAATGTTAGTTATAAATTAAAATCTATACATGTGACCAAAAATTGTATACTTACCATATTTCATAGGAAACCTATATAAACCTAAATATATACATTAGATATACCTGTTATTATTAAATTTCAAGGGGTTAATAATTAATATTATAATAATAGTAGTTCAGTAATTTTATTGAAATACATTATTATCTTATGCTCGTAAAAATTATGTATTTTAAAAAGTATCTTTACTTTTTTATGATATTAGTGATATTACTTAAAAAAAAAATCATAAACCTTATTAAATTAGTTTTCCATTCATCAATCATAATATTATGATACATTACAATTTGTACCACGGTTTTTGAAGTTATGAATTGTTGAGTGTACAATAAATTAATAATAATAATTATACAATAAATTAGTAAAATGTTACAATCAATAATCAATATATACCTATCTAATGATTCAATAAGCTATTTAGTCTAAATTTAAACAAGTTTTCCATTTTTAATTTTTTTTGTAGTAGGTATCACAATTAATTTTACATTTTAATATTTGAAATAAGACAATTTATTACCCATCTTTTTTTGAAAACTTTAAATCACTTCCCGTTAAATACTTATTCTTTTGATGTATCTGACTGAAAGTTTCACTGCGTATTATTAATTAAACAAGTTTTTTTAACGCCCTATCCACCAAATATATAATGTATAACGAATTGGAATAAACAATATATATTTTTTTCATAATCTTAAGCCAGTCCAATGTCCTATTAAAATTATGACAAGTTTTAATTATAGATTGCTCGAGCAAAAAGTATGTCCATTCATTGCCAACTTTTAAGTGATAACAATTTTTTTTCATAATAAATTCAATTTATAATTAATATCTATATTTTAATTTTTGAAACATTATTCTGTCTTAATTTTGATAATTTTATAGTTATTGATAAAGCATTTACCTAATATTTATTAGATTTTTATTATAAAAATATAGTTTATACAGAATATTGTCCATTATTATGTTGGTTTTAAATATTTTATCATACATTTCAGGAATCAGAGATTAAATTGTTTATGTGGTTAATATAATATATAATAATATTTTGCTTACAATGACATTTTGATAAATAAAAAGTAAAAAAAAGCTACTACATAATATAATATATTTATAATTAATTTATATATAATTCCCCTCATTTATTTTGTAGTAATCCTAATCGGTTAGGTTTCCCTCCATGGAGGAGTACCAAGGTCATTACTAGATCACAATATGATAGTTCGTATTTTTCGTCATGTTGATTTCCGTGTAAATATACAGTATAGTATAACTATATGTGTTGAACAAATTTATTTTGAAAAAAATTATACCGAAAAATCGTGTCAAATATTCTTATGGTTTTTTTAAGTGTTTTCGACGTTCATAATAATTCACACGATTAAGTTCTGTTCAAACGCCAGTGTTTTCTTCACTATTGTGAAGCTACACGTTTCACATGCGAGTTATTTCAATAAGACAACCCCGAAGAAAGGCGCAATGATAGTTTCTCAAAAGATACGCAATTAAATCACAAATGTATGTATTCATCACCGCAAATCTTGTAATTAGTAGCAGACCCCCGGGAAAGTTATAACGAGTTTGTTTGTTGGAAAACTTATGATATATTTCCATTACCCGTTTCGATATAATATATATAATTGCGTTTGTAATACGTCATAAAAAATGTGTGTTCTTAGTAGAGTGGCTATATAATATTGGTACTAAATGCGTGGTTAGGACATTTATAATATTAAAATTCAATTTCATCTTTTTATGAACAAAAATAATATATAGCAAATCCACACGTGTTTTTTCCATAATGATGCTGTATATAACATTTAACTTTGAGGCACAACGCATAACTATCATGGGAAATATAATAGGTTTTTTTCAATTTTAACCAACTTTATTTTTTTAGTTAGGTAAAAATTAAGGCTGTTTTATATTTCAAAAAAATATTAAACATTTTGCATAATTTTCAGATTCAAGAAAGATACAAACTTGCCACAATCCAGACCAATATTTTTAACTAATTATTTGTTTTTTTTACATTAAACATTCATAGTTTTAGTTTTTATTGTTTGTAAGTATCTTTAACATTAGCACATTACATTTTTAATAATGGTTATTGTGAATATATAAATACCTATTTAAAAGTTAAAAGTATAAGTTAATAAAGTATAAGTATATAAGTTAAACTTTAATTTCAAAACATAATAATATCACTGCATTGGCATTTATACATAATATTTTTTTTACAACATATAAGAATTATCACTTGAAATTTTTTAATGTATATAATTCTCTTCTCCCATATGGACGTATTTATATATAGGATTTAGTCTACCACACTTGTAGATGGGAATACATTTAGACTTATCTAATATGAACAAACTATCATTCGGACGCAGTCGATATATCTTACTTAACGTACATAAACAATGAGAGCAAAACGCTAAATAATTAAAATACAAACTTATCCTTCACCTGAGCAAATACGATTATAGTGCCTATATTGCGGTGAAGAATAACCATGGTTTTGTGGGTTTGTGGATACGTGTGGAAATGCGTATAATGTATTTTTGGGATGGTGGTGCTGCAGTGCAATGACGTGGGGTCTTAGGTTTTGTAAAGCGTGAACAGTAAAACGGAAATTTATAGAATGAACGGTTGGGACGTTTTTGAATATTGATAGCTGTGTCGCCTCGTTTCGTCAACGTGGTAGGCAGGTAATTCATTTACAAGGGAATTGAATGAGACAACCGTCACATCCTCTACCCCAACCAACCCTTTGAATTGTAACTTTTATTTTTGTTTTGTTTATATCGATATACACAAAAAAAAAAAAAACAATCCAACCATCCCTTATAGTCAAGCAATTTATTTTCTCACCTGGTTTTTGCACCATCCTATCATTGGTATTTGCTGGCGGCACACTGTAGTTTACGAGTAGACATAAATTAAAATCCTCTCGTAATACCGTGATAATCTGCTTGTGAAATGTATGGCGTGTCACCATTCTGTATATTATATTATAGCATATCTTGCTCGACTTGAGGAATTTGACGATTTTGGCTTCATCCAAGAGCCGTGGTAGTCTTTCAGTGATACATGTAAGTTAGATGAGATTTGGAGTGAAATTTTCTTATGGTATTCAATAAATATGTGTTTAATAGTAAATTTAAAACTTCATGTGTATGCGTGTATATATATCACATTTGGACTCAGTGTATATATTCGCTCATGAGATATGAATTTCCTCTATAGGTTATGTTAATTTTGTATAACCTATTCGAATTCTCATATTAATACATATTCGCTTCTCTCAATTAAATTTATAACTTATCTACAACTTTTAATTACAAATGAATCAGTTATTGCACCTACTACACTTTACACTATTTTTTTACAAACGCAAAAGTTTTGCATGCTAAAGTATGTAGTTATAAAATATATAGTCGATACATTCAGTTAAAATATTATGCTTATATCTAACATTAATTTTTGTGTAAACTTAATTCTTCTTGTGCTTCTCTTCGCCTCAATTATTGGTATGTAAATATAAATAAATTAAACCTAATTAAGTTTCAAATAATATGGCTGATTCAATTATTACATGTACCACAGGTAGGTACAATTAATGAATGGTATAATATTTAAAAGACAAACAAACAAATACATTTTTCACATATTTTTTAAATGATCAATACAATGTCATACACCTAAATGAACTCACATTATTAAGGGGTATATATTGTAGTCCCATAATCATTTAACTTGGTCGTGTATGCAAATAAAAAGCATTAAACTATACAAAGTCTATTGCATTAGACTTTGTCTAGTTTAAAACCTTGAATCAGTACTGAACTGATAATTTAATGTTAATCTTCTAAAAATCATATTTAATTTTACAAATGTTGATATAGAATGAGAAAAAAACTGGTGGAATAACGTGTCTTACATTTTTATAGTTTCTTATACCTACTTAACCTTAGTTAGATTAAACTCTACTACGATAAAAAAAAAGTAATGTGTATGCGGTACATTTGGTGCTATTCAACTTGGACGTAGAGCATCATTAAGGAGATTAAAAATGCACTATTGCTAAGGTTAGGTATGGGTATATATACAACTTTTTGGATATCAGCACTTTTGTTTTTTGACATCTTTGAGAGATTATTGATTGATTACAACCGTGTGTCTGTGATTTTTCTTCGTGTCACAATTACTCTTGCACACTTTACATAATAGGTATATGGATACAGTTTGATACATTACATCCTAAAATATTTTTGGTGTAACATGAAATTGTTTAACAAAATCTGACTAATAATACTATATCTTTTTTTTTTATTTATAAAACAACAAGCTGAACCCGTGCACATCGTTGCCCCTTAAATGTACCACCAACTCTATATGACTCAAACTGTGTTCAATTCGTTATTTAATATTCGGTGTATGGTATTTAAAATTAATCTTAACTCTTCCGTTGCCCGGAATAAAAATTCTGAATCGCAGCAGTATATTATCAGGTAAGCAATCTACCTGCGATAGATCGCGGACACCCTTAGTTTGTATGTAAGTGTATGATGTAACTCTAAAGTATCAAAGTTATATCAATTTTGTCGTATTCTACCTATGATTATAATAATATAACCAATTAATACATAATCCTAACCTAACCTATTGCGTCACTGTTGTAATTTTGACATCCAGATTTCCTACTTTTCCAGTGGATTTTCTGAAAATTTTGTTTCATTATAACCTTTTCCGTGGTATACTCTTTTGTTTAAAAAAAATCAAGAAGAACTGATAAGTAGTTTCAGAGTTGACCCTGTACAACAATTTTCATTTCACATTTATATGGGTAGTTAGATATAACATTCAGATATAATATTATATTGACAAAAAATAAAAAGGTGCCCGTAACCAATAGCAAGCAATATAGATACAATAATACACTATTATTATTTTAACCCGCAACTTAATTTTTTATTATTATTATTTATTATTTAGGGTGCACTTAAGAGGCCATAACTCCGGAACCACTAATTGCACAGCGTACAAATTTCACAGAACCCGCATCTACATATAAATCTTAATATGCCCTGAAATTTTTATCGAAATCGGTTTGGTGGACCTTGAGTTATAAAATATATTCAAAATGTACACTTATTTTTATATATATATATAGATATATTTACAGTATAAACAAAACATTCCATAATAAGTAAGTCTGATGACAAATTTTACAATGGCGTTTAGGTAAGAATTTAAAAATAAAAATAAAAAGATAACGAACGGTTTCAGTTATCACGATTACATGATATTTTTGTTGGCTTTATAAGATAACAGGATACAAGGTGGTGCACCTAAATTATATCAAAACCATCATTAGATTTTTAATCTTTATAAGCTATACGATTATATATATTTGTATACAAAGGTTTTAAAAATCATCATATTTCATACCTATAGTTAATGATTGCAATAATAATGATTACAATAATAATTATGCATGTAAAATTTTAATGTTTACTAACACAACAATATTATATGTAAATATGCATTTAAAGTTAAACTTAAAGTTAAGCAAATGAATGGATTTATGTGAGGAATAATTGTATTTAAGTTAAGTTATAACCAGCTGCTACCAAGGAACTTCAGATTTCTGCCACATGCGTATTATTGGTACACTTGTTTGATTTTTTTTTTTTTAGAATCTATTTGGATCTTGAAGCTAAAAGCTGAACATTATAATACCTAGTACCTACTAACTATATTACTAAATAATAGTATATAAAATAGAGTCATATGGATATTGATCTTACTCAGACGATTTTATACCTATACCTATTAATTATACTGCAACGGTAAAAAATGTCAAGATTTTCTAAATTGGAAAAATACAACACGTCAATACGTCACGTATAATATTTGTTGCAAATTTAATGAGCTGATCTGGAATTGCATCATAAATAAATAAACAACATTTTACCAGGTTCAAAAACTTATGACTTCATATGATAAAATATAGGTGAAAATGTATGTAAAAAAATTACGCTGCTAACTAGTAACTATTCAGATTAAGATTTGAAGGGGAACAAAATTGCTTTTGACTAATAGATGATAAAAATAATTATTATGAATTGGATTAAAAAAAAAATGTCGTAAAGCAATAGTCTTATGATTTTTAATTGGTTATCTGATTAATAATTTATAACAAATATTATTAGCAAATTAATACAATTTTAGTATCTTTATTTTATTATAATATTATTCAAGTATTCACTGATTCTCAACCCAAACAATTTAAACACTTAATTTAAGGTTAACACCTCAATAATTTTTACATTAAATACATTTTTCAATTTAGTTAATTATTTCAATATATAAGTAATACACCATATTAAGTTCATCTTTGTTTCATCTTTTGAAAAGTTAAATTCATAACTAAAATAATTACTTTATCGACTTGGGTGATTATTTAATTACTATTCGGGAATTCTGACTCATTGAAGTGTTAGATACTGAATGGGTTTTAACTCGAGCACAGTGCAGATGAGGTGAAGTCCTCGTTATATTACTGCAGAATAAGGTGGGAATGAAATATACATAATATTAACGCTGTTGTTTATACCAGTGGCTCCCAATTAGTATGAAGCCACGGACCCCGATAGTTAACACTTAAATTGGTCCGGGGGGCGAGGACCCTTTTTTGTAAATACTTACTTTTCAATTTGAATAAATTGATTATCTATCTTTTCGAGATAATCGAATTTCAATAGCCAACAAATAACCGGAATTTAAAATGACAACGAATTTATAATTTCACTAAAATAAATGAAAAATGAAAAATCAGTATAGTACTATACAACCGCAGACTCCTGGAGTTCAGCTGACCACTAATTAGGAACCACTGGTCTATATACCCTATAATAACAAAGGGAGATGACCAAAAAACACTATCCAATATAATTACTATGATTGGGTATCACAGTTGTTTTGAAAACAACTGGGAACTTCTAAGTATATAGCCTTTTTTAAGTGCCGTCAGTATCTAATTTCCAATATATAGTAATAAGAGATGAGAGCTAAATGCCACTTTTGAATCACTCTTTTTACTAAAAAAGAAATAGTTAATGGCGAATACACAAAAAAAAACAAATTAAAAGACTCCACAGTAAAACTGATATCATAGTTTCCTCGAACATAAACTAAAAATAACAAGACTATAAAAATGTTCGATATTGCATATGATGTTATTTAGAACAATGGGTTTAGACAACAAACAACTACGATAATGTGATTACTTGCATGTCTTTGTGGTCGGTATCTACATAATAATTAATAATATATAGATTTAATTATGGTTATGATTTACAACAGGATGTTAAAGGACCATCCGGCTAAGACATAATATTTTATCCTATAATATTCTATCCGAATAGAACCGGAAGGATATTTTATAGTAAATGACATAAAGTAACTTTTAATTATTTCAGCGATCTATAACTACAACACAAATGTATGTTACACAATCAAATTATATTACAATTAATTAATTGTGTAGGTTACTATATTTTAAAGGTAGAAAAGGAATACAATTTTGAATTATAAAAGATCAAATAAAAATTGTATCTAATAC
The DNA here is from genome assembly GCA_016617965.1 of Macrosiphum rosae. Taxonomy (NCBI): domain Eukaryota; kingdom Metazoa; phylum Arthropoda; class Insecta; order Hemiptera; family Aphididae; genus Macrosiphum; species Macrosiphum rosae. The sequence goes on from WHPZ01564476.1 coordinate 35,846, forward strand.
AGAATGCGAATTAAAAGTAACTTGAAATTAAATTCAGATTGTTTTACGGAGGATAATGTTATTAGTTTCATGCTATTTTTTTTAAAAACCGTATACAACTAATAATTACTGTGATATTTTTACATAGCACAATATGCCTATCGTATTTTAATTGAAATAAATTATTAGAGGTATTTATAAATGTGCCGGTATGAAATCATTGTAATAGCTAAAATCAAATCATTTATTTAAACACTCATGTGATAAAAAAAAATTGTCTATAAAAAAACAAAAGGATTGAAACAAATATTGACAATTTCACAAATATACCAAACTTTTATTAATGATACAATTTATCATACACACGCATCATTTTTCATAAAGAGCAAAAAAAAAAATCCTACCCTTATATTTCCTGTATTATTGTTGTCACTTGTCATTCAAGCGAGAAAAAAAAACAAAAATAATGTATTTGAAATGTTTTCATCCCGTTCGTTTAAAACTGTTATAAATTGTCTGTTTAACCTTTATTCCAAAAAATGATCATGTCGCCCGGTTTTCACGACCACTGAAATACGCAAGCCCGCAGTAAATTATTACGTTACGAGAACTGTTATGACACCGTTTATGTATTATCATCACACGGGTGTATAGGTAAGTGTTTAGAGTGTTCGAACAACCCTCGAAATGTTAGGTATTTTTCAATAAATCACTTGGGGTAAACCTAATATTTAAATAATCACGATGCTATACCTTATTCAACTAAATTTAAGTTTTACGCTTAGTAATTAGTAAATTTGTGTTTAATGTTGTAAACTGGGTGTACTCTTTTTTCCGTGATCTAGTATCTACAGAGTACATAATATACTATTCACCGGGGAAGTCTTCTAAAATATTTCCAATCTACGCCAGTGATACAAATTCATTTTTGTACGCTGTAAAAAGAGGCGTGAATAATCTACAAGTTACAACAGGTAGGATGGCAAGTACATCGGTTTGAAAGTATATAATGATAATTGAGAGCTCAACATAATATTATTCACTGACAATATAATAATCTAATATTATTATGTATATTTAAACATTTTAAACAGTATAGGTAAGTAAATCATAATGTTACATGCATTGTACATCATAGATTCCGTATATAATATTATATTTATGAAACCGATCATCGTTCTTTTTTGTCGTTATCGTTTTGATTGAAATAATATATAGTTGCTCCCCTTCAATTCTCGATAAAAATATCCAGAAAAGTGGTTAAATAAAAATTTAAAAATTGTTTTAGTTCCACTGCGCTAGTGTGGTTTTCTACGATAAATTGTTAAAATAATATTATAATGCTGATATAATTTTACAGCGATATGTATATCGTGTATTATATACGCACATACATCAGACCAGTCTCCTTGGAATTTATTTTTCATAAATAAATAAAATACATGTCGACACCTTAATTCTTCGAAAGGCAGTTAACTTGTGTGCAGACCAAACAAAGATAGATTTATATAACGGCCAAAGAGGAACCATTATCGTAAATTTTCCAAGTCGAATTCGTCGTTTATCTGTGGATACTGTTTACCAGACCAGACCAAGTCAATAAAAAAATATAATAAAAAAAACCCCATTACTACGCAAGAATCTGAATGCTGGATGCTGAAGTTTATCGAAAACAGATTTATGTTATCGATGAATAATGAACCGGAACAGAGCTCATTCGTGTTAAGCAATGTATGCACGTGCGTATATATTATTATGTGTTTTCCACATATTATTATTCTTTAAAGGTCTCGCGTTAGGTCCTCTTCTTTTTTTCTCCTTTCTAGTATATTTTAACGAAACAAACAGAGTTGACTTTATTGATAGTTTTTGCTATATACCTACCTACTGTTGTTTTTTGTTTTTTTTTTCGTTGTTGGCCGATACAAAAATCTTATCGTCGTTATCGCGTAAATTGACTCACGGTTAAAGCTGCACCCCGGTAAACGCAATAAGGTGTAAAATCCTAAGCTATATTTTTTGTTGCTTGGCCGAAAAAACGATTTGTCATCGCATACGTCTCTTAGCTAACTAACGGCCATAAATCTAAAAACGCAGAAATCCTTATAAGTATCCAACCTCCATGGTGAGTGGTGACTACGTCGTCGCGGTGTTATTAACTTACATCATTATATTATAACACTTTTACAGAACAGTCTGTACATTTGTATAAGTAGGTACACGTTTTAACACACTTATGAATACCTTTATACACATTACATCAGGAATTTTATTTATATGGGTATTCTATGTATTTCTAATTCAGAAACATAATAACCTGTAAGCTACGATTTTCGTTATTGAAACTCCATTAGAATCAAAGTGTGTTTGATGATTTTACGCCTATCAAAATTACCTATTTTAGCATCATTTTCAGACGGATTATACAATAATACTCAAACTTTTCACGTGTATGATATAAAGGCATAGCAAATTTTAGTAAGTAGTAACTTATAACTTATAAGTGATATTATAACGAAGTTTTATTTAAATTATTAACTTTCTATGATATTACAACAGCAATGTGTTTTACTACAAAATAATATTATTTAGGTAGGTACATGCGATGCAAACAACCACCAATATCAACAAAGCTAAATTGTAAATCTGATGTAAGGAAGGTCTTGATTAAGTTACTGATACTTTATTATTATTACAGGATTAAATTGCTACCGTTAGATCCGTATATACGAAATTAATATCAAGTATCCGAAGTTAAAATTACGTATTTTATGAAATTAAAACCGAATAAAATCATATTTCCATACCACATACCTAGTTGTTAAAAAGGTTTTTTTTTATAGTCTTTTTGCATGACGTCTAATATACCATTTAAAAATTATTAATTGTTAAAAATATATAGTTTCTATACATAATTATGACTTTCTGAATAACAACAAAAATAGAAAATGAGATTTTGTACACAACGGATTGGATTTAGCTTGAATTTTTCATAAAAAAAATTCTTCCAACTATGTCATTGTAAATAAATTCTGTTGAAGATAAAATGCAATAATGCAATTTAACTGTTAGCTTAGATTTCATAAAACAAATCTTTTTTTTTCTTATTTATTTTTAAATGAAAAGCATAATATTCTGTTCTTGTACAGTTTTTATTATTATTAACTTTTATTTTATGAATTTTCCAAATAAAAATGTATGCCAAATGTGTATAGTATATAATATATATTAAACTTTGTCTTTTACAATCAAAATAATTCTAAATTACATGTTGTAAGCATTTCAGTAACATTGACGGATATTTGTATATGTTGATCGAAATTGCACCTTCAGGCCCACGAACCCTTACGCTTACTATAAAATATTAATTATTATGGATGTTGGCATCCCTTATTTACATTTTTTTAAATTTGGATCGTCATCACTCATCAATGTCATTGATGTATTGACATTGATTGAACTATTTTCAATGTTTTTAAATACAGTATACACTATAAAATAATAGGTAATAAAAATAAAAAAAAAACAGTTTATAAGTTTAATAATCCTGTGAATTTTGTGGTATTTAGAACTTTTATCGCACTAGTGAAAATAAATATGGTATATATAATATATATATATTCCTACAAAGTTAGAATTTATAATTTAATTATATATAATTAAATTCCGAACTTAAATTATTAAGTTATTTATCGGTTCCTTGAGAATTTTAACTTTTAGGTGCTTTTATTTATAATATTATGTTTTTAGAACTTTTATTTTTAGATGATTGTATTCATTGGTTCTTTGAGAATTTTTATATTTAAGTTTTTCTCCGATTCTATATAAAAATTAATGTTAAAAAATGATATTATTACTGTTTCAATGGAACTTTTTAAAAATGTTATAAAACTTTTCGACCCCTGGTAAAATCTGTGTCGAATATTGTCAAAGGCCATATTACGCGACCTTTAGAACACATTTTCTAACCAATAAATTGATTACATACACATAAGTACATAACTGAGACAAAAAAAAACCACACTCTGTTGAACCAATATTGGAGCTAATATTGGAACATAAACTTAAATATTACATTTTTGAAAAGCAGTAAAATTCCACATCGGTATTTTTACTCTATATCATATACCTACGGTGTATTTCAAATTAAATTGTTATTATGTAGATTGTGCTAACAAATATATATATATATGTTTTAGATAGGTTTATAATATTCCTTCAAACCACAGTATATGTATTATGGAACAGTTAAGAACAACAATATTTTAATTATGGCGTAACTGTCAGGGGTAGATGGCTCATCAGGAATTCGGGGGGTTTTCCCGATGGACTGCCTCGTAAACGATAAGGAATTTTTAATGTTTATTCTTTTTTCTTTATTACTATTGTTAAGTTTATTAAATAACTTATAAATAAGTTTTCGATAAAAAAACAATACGCGATTAAAAAATAATCCTCGGACTCGAATATCTATAGATGATTACATTACCTATATGGCTATATACGTGTTAATTATAATTTCAAATTATGATTTTATCATTATAAATTTGTAAATTATAACAAAGATTATTGTTTTGTATGATGGATAATTTTTTAGTTTAAAATTAAATGCGTTGGAACAAAAACCAATTGTAGAGAACAACGTTTTGATATATCATGGACATAGTTCTTTCTATGATTCTTCTGATAGTTGATACTGGTTCTTGTTATAATTTATTAGGTAAGCAGTAAGCGCTAATTAAATTTGTTTCTTTATTAATAATTAATACGTATTATACATTGCATAAATACAACAACTAGATAGTATAGATAGTCGTATTTATACTGTTTAATACCTATACATCTAGATTTCCAAATTTATGTCGTAAACTAAAATTAAATTCAAAGGCAAATCGGATATTAAAAATTGTGTGCATCAAGAGGTTTGCATAACGACCGTTAGCCGATTTGCATTTACAATTTTCCACCACCGAAGTTTTTTCCCAATCCGCTTCGGGTAACTACTACAATTTGTTTTTCTGATACTCGATTCGAATAATAACAGTATTTTTTCGGTCGATCGTTCAACTTGTACTACAACTTGTACCTATATAATATACGTCGTAGTTATCGTGACTATATAATGTTTCTGTTATAATATTGACCATATAATAATAATAATAATGTATACGAAAAGGATATTATTACTGTTGTTTTTATTTTTATTCATGTACGCACGATAACTGTATTTTATTGTAATGATTTTCGTTGATCCCGTCTACCTATACTGGTACCTGCATAGTCAATAATAATATTATTATAATAGACACTGCACCACGTATAATAGTATTATAGTTTAATATCGCCGTGATACGTTTAAGGTGTGCGCATCCGGTGCATGTTCGATTGGATGGTTTTAAAGTCTCGTGTGTACCGTCTACCATATATTGTGTATGAGCCGTATATTATATACTTTTTCCTCGTAGTTTTATAGACCAATATTACATCTAAGTGTCACGGATTTCAGTTCGGTGCGATAAAATCGAAACGTCTTCGAAAACTTTATTGTATTGGGGCCCACCTCCTCCTTTCCTTCGATCCGGAAAAATCGGATTCTGGTGAACGGTGTTCGCCATTAGTGACACGTGCTAGTGAATATTTTCCGGGACCCTATCGCTTTCTCGGTTACGTATACGTGCCCGATACGTCGCAAGACGTGGTGATGACTGCAGAGGATTCTCTAGAAAAGTATAAACCGTCATATGACGTGTTCCTATTATTATCAAGTATTTCTAATATTATTTACTGCTGTAGTGACAAAATGATATTATATGATTGCTTATTATATCTTTATTATAGATAGTATTTAGCACCTTGCTTAGTTATTATAAAATATGTAATATTATTTACAGGCTTACAGCCTAAATATACATCTGTAAGTGTCTGATAAAAGGATGTGTCTCGTCTCTCATGTCTGCATCTTTATCAATAGTATGATCAGAATTTTATGGTTTCCTTAGATAGCACTTTTAACAGATTACCATAATATTTATAATAATATTTTAGAATTATAAATATAAACAAGTAATAGCAGTAGCTGGTAGACATTATTACATTGTATCGTAATAAATTATCGAATTTGGATTTACAATTGTTAGACATTAATATGGTAATTTAATGTAAAATATAAATAACACGTATTAAAACATGATTGCAAAACTGAAATGCCCAAAAGGAAATTGTTTTATTTGAGATTTTAAGTATCAAATAAAGTCTCAAATCAATGTAGTTGTGTGTGAAACAGACCTCAGATATTATTTGACGAGTAAGTATAGGTATATAGTAACGTCATTCGGTGATTGGACCAAGCAGTAAATGTATTGATTAATGCACAGTTTCATATACTTCTCAGGTGTCAAACGTCAGCGATTATGTAGTACACTAATACTGATTTCGAAAGCATACTATTACATAAGTACCCATCTACTTATGTACTTAGCGTTTTCATGTGAAATTCAATGTATCTATAGTGTATTCTTATCTATTTTGTAAAATATATCTTAGTATTATTAATTTGTAAAAAATAAAAATTCATTCAAATACATTTAAATTGAATTTATTTAATGATAATATTGTCTTATAATTTATATTATAATCATTTTGATAACGTTGATAAGACTGTTATATATCTACGTAGATTAAATTATTGTTTATTATGTACGATGTAGTAAAATAGAATTAACGTTCCTAAATAGGTAGGTAGGTTCTACCTACATCAGAACATTAGAAACATATAAACAGTATAAAACAATATTTAAGTAGATAATTAAAAACTTTCTATAATAAATCTATAATTTCTCTCACACTCGTTTATCATAAAGGGGAAACAATATAATATTCATGAAAAATATAAATTTAAAATAAAATAATGACTTATACTCAATTTAAATGTAGTTAAGCTATTAGCAGTGCTATTTTAATAAAAATGTAATGTATGTAATTATGTTTAAACTAAATGTAAAAATAATTTTGTTAATTTTAATTAAAGTTTTTTTTTTTTTTTCATAAAGTTATTTCTCTATTTCTAATATTATTAATTTAATACAAGTTTTTTTTAAACATTAAATTACAATAGTCAATATTTCTGATTTTTAAATCATTTTTGGCTTAAAAATAAGTTGTACCTATACCTACTCTTTAAGTTATAATTATTAGCAAATTGCATCGGAATTCATTAGCAAATATACAACCGACCTCTTATCAATTATTATGAAATAAAATAAGTTGTCGATGCAGTTGTATCTACTAATACATCAACTATTCAATTAAAAGTTTACTTAAGTATGGTCTAGTACGCACTTCAGTTACCTTATCATTGGACCCAATTGAATTGTTGAATAACTGCTATGTTCCTTAGTAGAATGTTCAATATTGGATTAGGTATGATAAATGTTTTATTAATATTTCATGTACCTGGTATAATTGTGTAATGGGTAGCAAATCTAATAATAATAATAATTTCATTAAAAAAAATAACAGTTTAAGTCTTGAATATCTTATACAATGTTACTCATACATTTGTTTTAATACAATTCAAACAAAATGTAGCATAATGCTACATTCACTTTTTTATGAGTATTATACTGTACTATATTGGATGTATACATATATATATATATATATATATATATATATAAATCACGGTTTCTCCTATGACCATGTTCGATATTTCGTTGTAGGTAATACCAAAAATATTAATCATGGTAACATGAAACATTAATTTATTACTTAAATTATAATTTTCAATACAAAATGGATTTTTTGAAAAATTTAGATAAAGTTAACCTATTTATACCACGAACTTATTCACACCGTACTACCATAATGGCTCGTCGGTATTAACTTATAATTTATAAATTAGAAACGGCTATATATTGTATAAAAAGTTAAAATTTATTATTTTACGTTTATTAAAAACTGAGTTTTGTTTAATTTATATTTAAATATTTAATAGTATAAAAATATTAAGTAAAATTAAATATCAAAATCATTATTTTTATTTTTGAGGAATGGTAATATGTATTTTTTTTATTCATATATAAATCTCTGACTAACCTGGTTAAGTTAGGTACTTATTTCTTATCACTTCACCAGCCTAACATTCGTCATAACCATTTACTTTTTTTATAATTAGTATACCATAAATATAAAAAATAAAATAATAATAATATTGTTTACAATTAACTTACTCTATAGCAGTTAGGTTATTATAATAATAATTCACAGGTAGATAGATTCTCAAATAAAGACAAACATTTTAGACCATTTCCTATAAAGGTCTTTTAATTGTCATTATTATAAATTATAAACCATTGTTACCTTTAATTTGTTTTGACGATATGAATTATTATTTGAAAAATCGATTGCCACTATTAATTACTACGATAAATAAACCATTAAATCCAAAAAATCAATCATTTAAAAAAACTCGAACATTCTAATAAATTACTCCTGATGATCTCAAATGCTTTCATTTATGTTTCAAATTGTACATTCAGTCATATTGTAAAATAAAAATAAATGAATGTTGATAATATGATTAGTAAATGTATAAAAAAAACATAATTATTTAGACATGCATTTATGAAAGTGATGAAATCCGTTCGTTCATTGATTGAGCTCTGGTATCATTGTGAATAAAAATGAAGAAAAGTAATTGCGAAATATTATTTTTGTCGCATAGTATATTAAATGATAATGCTCATGCTAAACAATAAAAAACACAACATTGTAATATTGTTTTTGCTGTTTTCAGCTGAACGCGTACATATTTATAATATTCATTATCACATTTGAAGGCGGTTGACACCGATATATACATGGCGTGCTTATCAGTTTGGCAAACAAAACATTTCCATGCCAAAATCCTGTTTTATTTAGTTTTTCATCGGGTAATCACATTTTCAAACCCCAGGCACCGTTTTAAACAAAATCATGACTAGAGGCAAAACAGATTAAAAATAAAATAAAAATTTGAAAAGTACACTTAAAAATAAAGGTTGCAAAAAATATAATAAACGAAAATTTCCCTTCCTCTAAACGTCTTCTATAGCGCAATAGATGGTTTTATTTTCCAATGAATATAGATGAGACTGACGAGAAGAATAATGTAGGTAGTCAATGTAAAGCTTGCAGAACTGTCAACCCAAGAGACCGACGAAAGGAACTCATTAGGGTCTTGCAAGGGTTTGTTTGTTTTAACGTAGTTTTTTTGTATATTATGCCATTGAATAATTTATAACGGAATTCAACCACCTCATCATGTCTCGCCCATTATATTATTATATAGGTACTATGTATCCGTCCACCACCTATTTCCAACGAAGAAAACCAGTGGTGTAATTACCACCGACATTTTGGCCAATAAAACCCTCGTCTTAGGTATATGGCTTCCAGGGGTTTCCATTATTACTTCACTGGACACCATTAGAGGGTTACTCTATCACCTTTCCCGTGAACGTAAATCCATCCCCTTTTAATAATGGACCTACCCGGATTATTTGCTCATTTTGTACACGGTTGACTATAGTTTTAAAGAAAGAAAAAAATGATACAAGTTCATGAAAGGCTTTATATAGTATAATATTATTTACCTTCTGTCTTCTGAAGTATAATATTGTCATGGTATTATCAAGGTTTTGGAATTTAATCCTTGTGAAATCATCATGAAAAGTGAATACTAACTATTGAATATTGAAATCACTGAACCTACTTATATTTAAAAAGTGATTTTTTATCACTAATTTTCCCGCGGTAAATGTATTTGTTTTTGAAAGTATTTTCTTTTTCATTAATTGACGTAGTTCCAACGCAACATTTTTTTTTATTTTTAAAAAAGTTATATTTTTCACTATTTTTATAATTCAAATCGATTTTGAACCAGCCAGCAGTTAATTAAAGGTATAAAGAATCGACACGGGTTTTGATAATTCGCTAGGTGAATCTGAACACTGCAAAACATAGTTGGGTTGTTCAGATGAATGATTTATTGCACGTTTTATCAATCACTGCACCTAATAGACATAATAAATGAGACCGGACGATGGTTCACTAATAAAACATTTGAATTATTTTTTATGTATTATTATTTACTTTCTACAAATTATTTATATTAAATATTACACATGTAACCATGTAGGTGTAAGCGTGGATCTGCAATTGTAGTAGCTGCATAGAAGTGTTATGTCAATTTTGTTTGGGGGTGGGGGAAGTAAAATATTGGATAATGCGATAAATGGCGCATAATGCCTAAAATGGGCCAATGTAGGTCGGTTTCGATTAAGCGAGAGTGTCAAATGCCATAATGCGACGATCCACTATAATACTATATGTACAATGTACCTACATGGCTACATATTGTGTGAAACGAGGTGATTCGCCGTCGGTGGGGGTCGAGCTATGGTTGCATACGACATTTTCCCTAGCCACACTCGACCAATGTGTTGGNGGGGGGGGGGGGTCGGGCGGCGGTGTACGGTGTGGTCGGTGTAGCGTGCTCGTAATGATAAGGAGCGGTCGCGGTATTATGTGGGGACCGCTTCAGAATTTATAAAGTTTGGATAACAACACGCACCGGAATAAAATATATTTCAACGATATTATTTGACTTAATAAATAATACTGATCAATAATGTTTGGTTCTCAATACCAAACAATATTTATTATTAATATATAAGTCCGTAGTCGTGTTTATAAAAATAGCTAATACGTCCATATATTAATAATTATAATATGATATTATTCCTTGTATATTCTAATCGAGTTTCGTACTGACACTATTGTTTTGAACCTTATATTGATTCACCGTTAAACGATGAGTAAATACTTTGTAGTAAAAAAACCGGCGATAGGTACTTCTTATGAAATATAAAGTGATAGCGCTGCTAGGTTTAAATTATTATACACTATTATAGTACTTATACTATATAAACTCTAAAGAGAGAGAGAGAGAGATATAGTTATCAACCCAACGTACTTGTTGTTTTTAAAGAGGCTCATATTTTATTATATGAGACAATTATTTAATCATTTAAATAATAATTGTCTTAGTATTCTAATAAATACATATAGCAAATACAACAATAGTAGTATTTCTTCCAGAAGGTTGCATAGGTACCTACTTCTGTTTTCTGTAATAAGGTGTATACTTGGACTGTGAAATTGTATTATCATTGATACTCACTATCACAAATATATGTGATAAACAGATTAAGTGATTTTCTCAACTCATTTTTATGTTTTTTGTTTTCACTCATGTTTTAAAATTTCATAAATTTTAATGTTTTTAGACAGTTCAAATTCTAATTTTTCTTATATTCAAAAATGATTAGGTAGGTACTAAAGACCTGCAAGGACCGGGTCCTTAAAAAGCCTCGCCCGTAGTGACATTGGACGAGGCCGTGCCTTTGAAAAAAAATAAAGGGTTGGAATTTTATTCCGGGCCGGGCTTGAGTTTTTTTTTTTTGTACAATTTTTCGGGCCGGGCCAGGCCGGGCTGGACTTCGAATAATAAATCAAGGCTTTTCAGGGATTTTTTTTCGACAATAAATAATCACAATTTAAAATAAAAAATAATAATGATAAAACCGAAGTTGGTAAAGATAGATACATATAGAGTATACTCTATGAATTGATACTAGATAGTATAATATACAATCACAATGAATATAATAATAATATATTGATTGGTGGGTATAGTAAGACTATTTATATACCATAATAATATTATATTTTTTTTCACAATATTTTTTGGACCAGGCCGGGTCAGGCTTGAGGATAAAATTGATGGACCAGAACGGGCCGTAAATTTAGGGCCCTTGCAGGTCTATAGTAATTAGTAGGTAGTAGGTAGTAGGTACTCCCTCCCATTGTTGTTGGTACTGAATAATTATAACGCATATATATTTGAATGTGGTGACACAATTTTTTACCATTAAACAATATTACATTCTGTACATTTTAATCTGCCAATATTCAAGTATATATTTTAATATAGATTTAGTTCAAAAGCAATACAAATATAATGTTTAAACTTTAAAGTTTTTAAGAACGGCAAAAACTTATTAAGCAATAAACTGAGTAGATATTAGCCGATATTCTTTTTTCCAATATTCGATAAGTTGCTAATAAAATTGGTTTCTGATATGAAACCGATAACACACTAAATCCTTCAAAGGAGATGTTCATAAATCATAAGCCAATATAAACAAAATCCAATATATTGGTAAAATATCCAGTATTTGATATTAACCAATGTTAATCCAATAATATTCATCAAATCACATAGCTATTTTGTATAGAAGAATTAAGGTTTATTAATTAATGTTAATTATTATTATAATATTATGTAGTAATAATTCCCTAGTATAATATCTTTATGGGAAAAATTTGTATTTGTTGAACACGCATAAAAAATAAAAAAATATTTAATATGTCACTCATGGTAAAAGTATAAAACGTATGAAAAACCAATTTAAAAAAAAATACACTATGTTTAAAAAATACTCTCAACATCATAACTAGAGGGGAGTAAAAAATGTAAACACAAAAACGAATATTTATGAACATAATATATATATATATAGATTTAAAACGCGTGGCTCTACATTAGTGACAATTTTTTCATTCAATGTCGAATTATATTATATTATATCAGAGGTTTGTTCAAAAAAAATAGTTGTTCAACAAGTTGACTCTCAGGGTACTTCAAATTTAACAACTAGAAAAGAATCAATAAAAAGTACATTATACTGCCTACATTTTACTACTTGCATAATATATAGATTATGTAAAACTTATATAGGTACATATGTCGTTGATCATCCATGATTTAAATTATTTAATCACTCTTATGAGACTTTGATTGTTAGGTAAAAATTATACTAAACATAATTTGTTTTATTATAAGTACTCTGAAACATCTTTTTCGTGTTTTTGTCTATAATACACTACCTGTATTTATGTAATATTAATATCCCTCTTCAAACAAGTAGGTACAACACAAAATAATGATAATGTTGTCTCTGTTTTACTTTTTTTGTTTAATCTTCATCATCTAAAAAAGCATAAATGAACAGATGATTGATATCTGCTAAAAATAGTTTCGTGAAAATACAAAATAACAATAGTGTTGCGAGTAGACATTGTCAGAGGATATCATAATTCATCTTTCATCACATAAATTGTATAAAAGTTGTTTCAAAGTATATTAAATGACAACCATTTATCATCAAAAAATAATCAGAAGATTTAAAGTAAGGACGAGAAGGACGCGTAAAATGTATAGGAACATTATATTTTCATTGTTAATTTTCTGTAAAAGTCTCTGCGTAGATATATCAGTTGATGGCTATAACGGATAATAATTAGTTTAGAACATGCACATGACTTCACTATTCATAATATATTTCACTTCAATTGTTTTGTACTATGATAATATTAAACACGAAACATTTACTCTTTTAAATTAAAAAAACTAGGGAAGTTGCAGAAAGTTGTGAACGTACCTCTTCTTGAATATGTAGGTAAATACTACATTGGCCTACTCATTTATGGATATGTGAAATTCGAATTGATAAATCATTGCATGATATGAAAAACGATTCTGATTGGAGAAGGTGTCAGTCTTTTTTAGCCTCTATTTCTATATTGTATACTCGCCTTATTTTATAATTTATTTATATTACTGCTGGTGGTGATAAGTAATACGATATGATGAAATAATTTATTTATATTACTGCTGGTGGTGATAAGTAATACGGTATGATGAAATAATTTATGCCAAAATCATCGCATATATTAATAATCATTATAATATTATACCACAATTATTGAGGTACTTTAAATTTAACTTATAAGTTAATACTGAAATGCTGTAGGTACAATATTATACTGCAAAATTAGACTTAATATTTTGAAAATTCTATTTTATACAGAGAATAATGATAACCTACGTAAGGGTAAAAAGTTTCTATTCCAACAAAATTCGTCAAAATCATAAAAATAATATATAAATAATCTTAAAGTTATAAATTCATAAAATGTTTAATCTTAACACCTAAGGCTTGAATATCTTATACAATGTTACTTATACATTTGTTTTAATACAATTCAAAAGAAATGTGGCATAATGCTACATTCACTTTTTAAGAGTATTATATTGTACTATATTGGATATTATATACATATATATATATGTGTAAAATCATACGATTTCTCTTACGACGATGTTTTATATTTCGTTGTAATTCAAAAAATATTAACCGTGGTAACATGAAACATTGATATATTACTTAAATTATTATTTTCAATACAAAATGGATTTTTTGAAAAATTTAGATAAATGTTAACCTATTTATACCAAGAACTTATTCACACCGTACTACCACGGCTCATTGGTATTGACTTATAATTTATAAATTAGAAACAGCTATATTTTGTATAAAATAATGTTATAATAATTATTATGCTATATAATATGAAATTATTTTAATAATTGATTTATTAGTTATTGGGTACTTATTACTAACAATCAATTAGTGTCAATAAAATATCCTTGAAAGAATATGGATTTACTCCATAAAAGGCTGATCACTAAAATCGTTTTTCAAATTGTCATATTATACAATTATTTAACTTTGAATTCAAATTTAACACACATATTTTACATTTATCTGCTCAATGAAGAAGTTTACTCAACATAAACTATAAACTTACAGCAGATCAGTGGCGTGTAACATAAAGGGTCCAAGTGATGCTCAGACACCACCTTAAATATTGGTGGGTGGGTATTGATAGGAGTAAAATAGGGCATTTTATATAACTCGATATAAGAATAATATGAGAGGTAGGTCACCTAAAATTATTTGAGCAATATCAATATATTTTGACACACGCATCAAAGTACCTTCCCTATTTTTTTTCTGGTTTTTTTCCAATTATTTTGTATAATACTAGACATTTTATACGATCACCTAAATTGCCAACTAAATCCAATTTATTACCGACAACCCGAAAAAACTCCAATCATTGTAAACCGGATTTGATATTCTGATTAAAATGTTTATATTTGAAATATGTATATTGTAAAGTTATTATAGGTTTTAATTGTTTATTAAAATATTGTTAATCCAGTTTAAAAGGACTTTTTCATAAAAAAGCATGTTGATTTTATGAATGTAAAAGTTCAATTGTTTTCGACATGTATTTATTGAGTGCTAAAAATAAAAATAAATCATGACATTAAGTATTATGCTTTATTTTATTTGCAGCCTCTTCGAGACACATCCAGACGTTCAACAATCCTTTATGCCGTTCAGAGGAGTTGATCTAGAAGACCTGAAACATAGTAGACAGCTGAGAGATCATGCGTTAAGGTACTGTAAATATAAAAATATATTTTAATGGAACTTCTAATTATAAAATAAATAGAAAGAATACTTAAATATAATTATAATAATTGTATTATTATCTGCCCAAGGACCAATAATTACATATAAATTACTTACGTAGCAATAAAAAAGTTACATTAAATTACTCAAATACTCAATATTAAAATTGATTTGTTTTATTTTGTTCTAAGAATGTTATAACGTTATCAAAATTTAAGAAAAATATTACACCATGGTTGGCGGTTGCATAATTTATAATTTAATATTGTAATATTTTCAAGTACCTACTCATGAAATTTGATAATCGTAATAAATTATAACAATGACCAATTATTGTGATCACTGCAACTACGATCACACTAGGATGTGAATAGAAATAATTAGTATTTATAATTGTAGAATTTAATTTTGTATAGTTAATATGCATATATGTTATTATTTTACTTCTTAATATTTATGTAAATTATTTGGATTTTTCTATTTTTGGGACAGTCAATAACCAAAAAAAATCTTCATAAACACCTTTACTGTTTGTCAATTTAACAAATATAATTAGTAATATTTAATATTCACAAAAAATTGTTTTTATTTACAATAAGCACGAATTAAGATAAATAGGATACGGAACGACACTTTGCTATCATCAATTTTAATTTGAAATTGGAATGTTCTCAACTTCAAATCAGATACTGGCGCTCTCACAGTTTTCTATTGGTTAATCACGGTCAATATATGTATATCCATCCTAGTTCATGAAAAGTAGTTAGTACAAAAACAATCCAACGTTGATTACCCGTCACTGGTCACTATGAGTCAAATTTGAAGACATTTTTGTTATCAACTGATAAGGTTTCGTTCCATATCCTGCTTAGATCATATACCTAGTATATTATGATCTAAGCCCTAAGGTATTCTGTATATCATAATTTATAACAATTATAAGTAAATTTCATCATGGAAAAAAAAAATTACGCGATTAGAGGAAATACCCAGTGATATTACACAGAAATATGTGCAAAAGTACATACATTTTTTTTACATAAATTAGGTATGAATAATAGTTAGATTAATAGGTCCCTGGTCCCTGGAAATTTTCTTTTAGTCGACGGGTTGTATCGGAAAGGTCTAGGGAGGATAAATTGGATATGAGAGGATTTGAGGATTTGAACATGTTCAAGCGCATTATATATTTATACATCAGACATATCATCATAATTATTTATGATGTGGTACGTCAAAGCTCTCTTCAGATTTTTTTAGGAAACATTGTGGTTTATCATTGATTTATAATTTATAAAGGCTGCCAAGACTACTTTTATCTACTTACAATGATACAACTACACAAGCGACCGAGCTTTATGATAAAAATTTTTCAGTTTATCGTTCTCCAGAGAAGCTATGCCACAACTATTTCGTTGTATATACTTCACAAGTTGCATTTATGCTCTGTTATTTAGTAAAACCTTTATGTTCTGCATAATTCTAAGAACCGTAACCAAAAACCATCTCCACATTCTACCACTGAGTCTGTTGACAGTTTATTTCCATTCCAGTGAAGTTGTAGTGTTTATCTCTTCTTCAATAATTATATGTTTAGTGTTTGCAGGATTCTTGTCTTTTTCGGTAAACATTTTAATTACTGTTTTTCAGTAGTCACACGTAACAACTGACATTAATTGCTCGTAATATTGATTCAAAATGTAAAACACGTCTTGTACATATATATATACTCTCTACTAGCATCCATTATCCAATACTAACAATTTGTTTTTTTATTGAATTATTAGTTAATTATTTTAAACATTCATAATTTTAGATTTTAGATTTTTATCCTATATATAAAATTTCTACCAGAAGGAGTGCTTCGATTTCAACATATAGTACCTATCTTATCTTTTAGAAAATTGGATCAAAATGGTACTTTAAACAGGTCATTTTTCGATTTTCTCAATAGTTATTTAATGCCATGGGAAAAACCACCGACAAATTACTAAAAACGATATTTTAATTTCTAACGTTTTGTATATCACCATAAAAACTAATAAAAAAATGGGGCGAATTTAAAAATGTATAACTATATTTCTAATATTATTTTAAGTTCAAATTTGGATGAAATTACATATTAAATAACCAAGTACTTATAACAATCTTAGTTATTTTGTTGTAATTTATAATATTAATTCAACTTACAGGCTATAATAAATAATAAAAATATAAAATATCTAGACTGACAAACCGTCTCCGCTCAGAATCGTTTTTCGTATACAATGATATTATATCATTGAATTCAAATTTAATACAATCCATTATATAGTCACCCACTTGTAACCTACTGTATATCAGACCGACATCCACTTGCCGCTTTTTTTAATTATTTATTTGTCGATCACACAGTTTATATTCTCTGTATTAATTTGTATTATACATATTCTATAATATTAGATACATATATTATCCGAACGATGGCTTAAAATGACGAAGCTCGGATAATCAAACATTTCCAAAACACCGCTTGTTTACTATAATTGCTGGAGGAAATTTTCTACAAGTGCGAGTAATCTCCTACTCAAATCTTAGATCCTTGTTAGGTACCTACATAGATTCAAATTTCAGTGTGGGACAAAAACAAATTCTCTTATAGGCTTGTGAACTGTAATGGACTATGGACACTAGTTACTGTTTTAGGTTAAAGACAACAGACCTCTTTACGCATAAGGTATAACACGCAAAACAGTCTGTAGTTGTTGTATACATAAAATACGTCCCAAAATCAAATCCTAACCTAACATTATCAGATTCTAAACGACAATATTTTCTTAGCAAATACCTACCTAATATTGTGTACATAACGTAGAGTATATAATATATATATATATTATATACAATCCACTATATTGAATATATATATATACTATAATATATATATTATATACAATCCACTAAAGAACTATACAAACATTGGTTTGACAATATTTGATGCAATGATACATTATAATATTGTATTAATTTTTATGCGAATAAACATTATAATTAATTTTTGATACCACAATTGAGTAATAATTATGTTTAAAAATGGCACGAAATAGTATGTTCGTAAAGAAACTTGAATACTAACAATAATAACAATAATAAGTAGGCGAAAGGATCCAATAAAAACGTATTTGTATATTTTAAAATCCTTTAATAAGTGTATATAATTAGGATATAATTCCAATTGAATACAAATTTAAATTCGTGGAATGTAAAATGTAAAATGCTGAATAACTATTTCAATAGATTGAGCCGTTAATTCGTATGAAATTAAAAGGAGTCAGTTAATCAAAAAAATCCAACAGAGCTTATTGTTATAGAGTAAATACCAAAGACAAAGAAAACTACCAAAAACGCTTTAGTTGTGTAGTGTTTTGGTCAATTATTCAACTTCAATGGAAGTAGAACCTCTAAGGGAAGTGGAAACACAGTACCTACTTTAGGTGAAAAATACACTGAAAAGAATAGATCATAATAAAAAGTATTTCTTAGAACTTTTCTCCGAATAGTCAAGGGACAGGTGACAGGTATTAATAACAACATGGTTTTTCTGCTGTCAGTTAAGTAAAAAACTCAACATTTAAAACTAAGAAATGGGTAATTTATCAAAACAAACTTGCATCTGGCACAGGGAATTCGGTGAAAAACATTTTACAATGTTTGAATGTTCATAGAACAGGTACACTATTATATAAATGAGAAAAAAAATTGAGGTTATTCTATTTTGATAGCACAGCATATAATAATAATATATTGTTTTGCTTGAAAAAGTATCGGGATAAATATCTTGTTTTTTTTTGGGAAAGAACTCTTTGAACTATTCTATAGTAAATTAATATCTACAATATATTTTATTTGTTACAGCTTTGACTGTTAAGGTTATTAGCTGATAAGAATGAATATTCAATACCTAATGTTACAACAGAATTTAGTATAGGTATACAGTGTAGTGTCTAAATTGAGTTGTACTTGTACATATTAATTGTTTTTATGAAGGAAATAATTATCTCAACTCTTAAGGTTGTCTTCTTGTGGGTTCAGAGCTTCATATTATATTTTGTCCAGAATTTTTAGGTCTGTTCTAGTTTGGCGCAATTTCAGCAGTAGACGTGTAATTGTTTTATTGTTAAAGGTTTGCCACATTTTTAGAGCTTAACTGGTTCCTCTCTTCTCATAAGATGGACGTTTGACATCAGTTCTTGGGTTACTCTATTCAGACCTCAACCTGTTGATAATGATTTCATCTTTACAATCAAATGATTGGGGTTTAGACCAGTATTCGATTATGTGTTTAATTTCCATAAGTACCATATAATAAACATTATTCCCTGTATTCTCTCACCATTCATGATTCCCACAAGTTAGAACAATTAGTAGCTTATAGTCCCCATATAAGATAAGACTAATTTTAAAAATAATTAATTTATAATTCGTATTTAGTTAGTTTCTCTCTGTTATGATTTAGTTCTGGTAAACATTTACCACGGCTAAAAATATCAATAGTTAAAAATACAATTATAATAACCTTAACATAGGATCCCATTCAAAATTAATTTTTCATTGATTATTATAATTTGGAAAAATGAATCAATTAAGTACTTAAATAAAACACAAAAATGTTATCATCAAAGTTAAAACTAACTTTAAATATATTCTCATAATAATTAAGTATATATAAATGATAAAGTTTATTTCTACGATGCTACCCTGTTCAAAATTAATTTGAAGTACTAAATTACAATTTTGTAGCCTTGTATATATGATAAAAAAACAGACAACATATTATAAATACGAAACTGACTGAAACATGTAACTTAAGTTTATGAAACCATAAGTACCTATATGTCCAAAACACTTATGGAATATCGTAATTATAGGTAAATAAAATAAATGTCTGAAAAAGAAATTTTACATTTCAACCATTTTTATTTTTATTAAAAATAAACAATTCTTGTAAAAATAATACTTTTTATATCATCTACTTTTGCCTAAGGTTAAAATATAATATTGAAATATTACTGTCATAATGTAAACACTAAAACAATATTAAACTGATTATCAAATGCTGACAAAAATGATCATATATATATTAAACACATCTATAATACCCTAGGAATAATTTCTGTATCAATCTATAGACTAATAAATAATATATATATATATATATATTAATATTATGTGGCATATTATTAGGTACCTATTTTTTTATGTTAATTTAAATTATTTTTACAATTATATGTTAAAGTCTAACTACATTTTAGTAAACTGTTCATTTGCATCTGTAATTCCCATTAATGTGTGATTAAAATTAAAAATAAATACATTTGTAAACATATTTCAATGGTTAAAAACTAGTAGCTCTATATACCTGTATGCTTGTATTACCTTTATAAACGAATAAAATATAATATTATAGATACATCTACTGTGCGCTTTTAACAAAAGAGAAGGCCATAAAGAGAAAGACCTCACTCCACAGGGGGGCTTGTGTGTGTATATATTATAATATAACCGAATAGGCGGACAGTCAACTCGGTCAGCCCCTTTATTGTATTCGAACAGATTACGATCCGGAACCGGATGATTATTTTCACGATTTATAATAATTATTACTTTAACCACCTCCGCCGCCCTTTTGGTAGAGTATTGATTGGGGTTTTCTATTAAAATGATAAAATATTCATTAGATTCAGTAAGGATAAATGGTTATTCAACTATTTTAAAAATTATTACTGTCCAATGTGGTAATGACCATCGTTAATTATAATATAGTTTATTATAATTTATATTTTTTGTAACCGAATGTCAGTCAAACAACTATTATACATTTTGGTCAAAAGAAAACATGCAGACTTTTGTTAAAATTGACGTTGACATAATATTATTGAATCTGTTATGTTATTAAACAAATAACACGAAATTAATTAAAATGCAGCCATACTGGTTACGAAATACGAATACTGCCAATGTTATTTATGTGGTTCACTTTAACATATTTACCGTATTTATTGACACATTGTTGAATACTTGCATCTTGTTTGAATGTTAGATGTTATGTTATGTATTATGAAGTATACCTAATGTAAATAACATTTGTAATTATTAATTAGTGTACACTTGTCACTGACGTCTGACGAGTTATAATTAATGGTAAATTGATAAACACAACAATAACTTACAGGTGGTGATTATTATAGTACCTAGTTATGTAAAACAAAGCTGGAATATTAAAAAGGTTTTGATAAACATATTTTTATAGGGTGTCCTAAAATTATTATTATACCTTATACACTTACCTGCCTTCTATACTTATATAATATGTCTTATATCAACTCCCAGCTAAACAAAGATTATTTTTTTTAATGTTTTTATTTATAGTTTGGATAGTATTATGGATGGGTGTTTAACATTGTTTTAGTAAAGTCTATGTTTAAATATTTGATATTTAATTTATAATATACTGTGTAGCTTAAAATTCGTGAAGTCGGCCCTCCGATTTTAAACGATTGACTCCATTACTCCAAACCTATATGCCAGTATTTTGCAACTAATTTGCACCACTCGTTTTGATTAAGAATCCCATAGAATGAAGAATCCCTAATTATTATTATTATTATTATTATTATTATTATTATTATTTTTATTACATTTTTGGTTACTATATATTATCGCTATTTGATTTATTTAATAGAAATTTACATTTCAACGTTATCCTCTTGGTCTCGTCTGAGTGACACATAATATAATAGATATTGGTACATTTATAATCTAAGTGGTCTCCTATGTTAAATTGGAAACTCTGAGGATTATAGATGTGGTATTCGGTTAAAATGTGTCGTAGCCTGTAGGCACCCGTTTGGCCAATATCACAGTGTTAATAATAATCAATGTTTTGGCACTTATTGGATATTATATTTTGTAAATTGTTATCAATACAATTTTGCTGCGTTATTGATTTCATGACGGAGTTTAATGTTCAATTAAATAATTCATTCATTCAAAATAGATTAAAATATTTAAAAATAAGTTGTTTTTTTATTGTACCTATAATATGTTAAAAAAAGTTTAAGAATACAATTTTCTGGGGTTTTGCAAGTTTTAGTGAGCTCTACATATTTAGAATATTAAATTGTTGAATTTATATATTTTGTACAGGTTATCTATATTTATTTCAAAATTATATACATTTATACGATAAAAAATTATTATTATAGGTAGGTAGGTACTCGATAAATTATTTATAATATGAACTATCGAAGTTCTAGAAATATAATCCCAATTTGGATATTAAAAACTAAATTTTTTATAATTACCTGATCAAAATTAAGATAAAACAGAGTTACAAAGTTTATGAAACAAAATATGTTTTTGAAACTCTTTAATAAACTGTCCATTATTCTAAAAGTTAATTAAGGTTATTGTTCATAGAATTATGAATTGAAATTTCTTTTTTTAAACTATAAAAACAATTAATGTAATTACCATTTATCGGAATAATTAAACCAGTGTGAAGTATTATAAATATGTATATTATGAATATACTAAAAAATATTTAAAAAAAACGTTTAAAAATAATATTTTAAACAAAAAATATTAATCAGTGTTATATTTTTTTCCACAATATACTAAACATTTCACACTGTTGTACCTTCTGAACAAAGTTTAATTTTTTATCCTCTTTATAATGTTATTCCTATTTTATTTGAACATTTTCATTTTATAATACATTTAAAAGTTAAAACTTGAGTGTACTATACTTGAAAATATTCAAACATGCAAATGAAAAAAAAAATATTCTTTATTCTCGTTCATAAGTATCAAACTGTTTTTATACATACAAAGTGTATCTTATGCCACTGTACCCACTTCAACGCAGTGTAATTGTAATTGTAATACAAAAATTATCAATTTTCAATACAATGGAAATATATTGCATTTTTATATTTTAAATAGGTCATTTTATTCATAAAATTAATAACAGAATTCAGAACTACATTCATGAATTTGTAGATAAATTTTTTTAATAACTATAAAACTTTTTGTTTACTAACACTAACCTGCTGCAAATAAATAGTGGATACATAATGTTTCTAAAAATGTTGAAAATTAAAATAATAAATAAATTAGTTTGGAACCTTATACTAACCCCAGTCGTTTAAATGTTTATAAATAAATTAATAGTTTTGTTAAATGTATACCATCGTCTGATTTTATTAATATATGGCCAAATAATTAATTTATTGACTGACGTGACCTACATGGTTGGGTAAATATTATTTGAAGGTGACGTGACCGGCGAAGTAGATTAATTTGTCGTCCTCTGAATAACATCGTTTGGCGTCAATTGTTCGATCTATCGAAAACACAGCAAAGAACACACAATTATATGAAGAATATATACCATAACATACCCACAACACGGGGCTTCAGTAGTTCAGTGAATAATATAACTAATTCCAGGTAGCTAGTATCTGCAGTTAATGATAATTGCCAATATTGGTAACCTAGATCTTGTAATCCTGAAGTGATTGGTTCATTGAAGATATATTTGAACATAATTTGACATTTTGACGATTTTTATATATTATAGTAATTGCTTGTTTTACAAGCTCACAATTTATATATGTAAGTAGTAATGGTAAAATAAATATATAATATAAAATTGGCCGACCCCGAATAGTTGAGAGAGAAGGAGATGGAAAAGAAGACATGAAAACAAAAAAGTTAATATATTTTCTTTATCATAATATCATTATACGTTTTATTCATGGTTGCCACTTGCCAGTTAATATTATTAATATTATAGGGATAAAAAATTTCATAAAAAAAAATATTTTCCGATAAAAAACTGAAACAAGGATTATTACTAGACTTTTATTTAAATTTAAAAATAAATATACACAAATACAAAATTATTAAGATATATTTTATTACGTTTCAAATTGTTTAAAACAAATATCTGTATGAAAATACCGTTGTATATGGAATGTTAATGATAACAGACAACAGTACATACTAGTGTAGTACATTTTTATTTTAGATTCTGAGTAAAACGATGAATGTATTGATTTTACAATGATGTGTGTTTTTATTTTTATTTTTTTATTTTTATTTTTATTTTTGTGTCCGTGTACACGATTAGTAGTCGAAATAATGCTTCGATTTTCAACTTCAGTAACTTGTTCGATGGGAAAGTAAATCTAGTTGGTACTTTTGGGAGCTCAAAATTTAAAATTCCCAATAGTTTTCACAAGCGACAAGATTAACAAAAGAAAAATTAAGGAAAAACGGGAATTTTTACGCAAAATCGATTTTTCACAAAATTGA
>WHPZ01564481.1:0-26940 GCA_016617965.1 Macrosiphum rosae
TTTTTACTATCCAAAATGTTACTGAAAGATAGAAAAAAAATACACATCATTGTAAAATCAATAAATTCTTTAACTCCGCTCAGTATCTAAAATTTAAAACATTTAATGAAAACACCCTTGTATAAGAAACATCCTAACCTAACCTGTTCTGTGATATAGGTGTACTTAATTTGGCCTCACATGTAGTTCCCCTCGAAGACCGCTGATAAGACCATTATGTCCTATCCATATATTTATTATCTATGGGTTATATGAGGCAAATATGATAATTGATAAATAATAATAAATATTAATTTATTAATTATTAAATAACATAATTTTATTTTGTTAAAATATTATTTTCCAGGCACAGGTGGCACAACAATCAAAATACAAACTGACAAATATCAGAAATATAACTGATTATCATGATATCATTATTATTATTTAATTAAATAGTTTTGCACATAACCTCAAAAAGCCGCATATCGTCTTTCTCTCTTTACTTTCTCTCTTCCCCAACAAAGTACACGGCCTCATATGGAACTGGCATAGGCATGTCCTATCGACCAATCCATTCTTATATTATCTATGGTTTCATGTCGGACGTGAAAATAACCACTCAACACTGTCAATTATAAATTTGTGTTTACTGTTTACGCCATATAAAAAAAAATAGTGCCCTACACACGATGGCAGGTCCTCCGACGTTTATCGAACTGTCACGCGAAGAACAGGTAAGCGAAACGATAATAAATAAATAGTTACAACAAAAATCGGCATTACTTGCAGGTAGGTACTCGATATTCAGAGATCCGTCGAAAAGAATATTTTAAAACTAAAACGAATAGACTACCTTCACACACGTCATACGCCTGGCCAGACCTTCTGCAGTTCCTTTTGTAATGCTTGGATTTGTATAAATTTCCTACCAGTGATCTATCATTTTCGTTTAAATCAGGGTTGGCTTAAAAAGCTAACACGACAGACCAGATGGACACTGCCGACAAATACTGTTGGAAGTCTATCTACGATATCATAGATAGCCTTTGCCTTAGTCACTATGGCTTAATATCGTATAATGTATACTATTATATTACTGTCAACGATTGGTCTCTTTGTCACTAGATATTTTCTTATGGTTCTTATCATAATTTTTGTGTTGCACCGGAACTTCTCCGTTAGCTGTCAGACATTCCCTAACAAGCATGATTTATCAAAACAAATTTTGGAAAATTTAAACTTAATTATAATAATTGTACCAATGATTAGCAACAATCAATCTCTAATTTTAATTAATAGATTATTTGGTCCAGTTATTTTTAACTCATTTAAGCCAGATTTAAGAATTTATATTTGTGTATAGATAGATAACTGAAAGTATCAGGTATTAAAGTTTTTGATGTTTTTGTAAAAGTTACCTCAAAAATAGAAACATATATTATAATAAAGTGCCTTGTTGAAATTAATTAATTAAGCTGTTAAAAAAATACAGTTGTTAGGTACTAGTATTAAACAATAATAACTGTTAGTTTAATACTTTAAGAAGCAGAATAATTTCTTATCAATTAGCTAATAAAATTCTTGGTAACCGTTCCATGACCCATGAATAACAAATTGCTTACAGACTTGCTAAATTTATATATTGCTTCTTTTGTCAATCTTTTCATGAACAATTTCTTTCAGCTCATACTCTTAATGTGTGCAGGTACAAATTGAGTATATATCGAACAACATCTAGGTATAGGTACATATGTAAGATTCTATACCTTTAATTTAGTATGATTAAGAATATATTATTAGCCTATTAGGTATGATTTTTCTAGTATTTATTAATTTCTTTGAATTGATTCTTCATCCATTTAAATCAATTGAAATAAAAATATTGATACTCATAATGTAATATGCTGTTTTATTCATAGGCTTTAGAATTAAGGTCATATTTGCGCAGTATTGGTGCTACTTTGCAAGAGAAGGCGACAGACAACATTGAGGAAGATATGAAAGAAATCATATCTAAATGTGATGCTTGTCTAAAGACTGACTTGTCAGATGCTGATATTGAAAGCTTTTTATGTTCTATTGTATCAGTGATTATTGGAATTGGTACTATGGATGTGGAGAGTAACCTTGTTACTGCATTCAGTCAGAAACTTTCTAAGTATGAAGAAGAGCGTTTTAGCAATACCATACTTAAGACGTAAGTGAGATCACATAAAATGCTTAAGTAGATTTTTTTCATTTTCATATTTTTATTTTATATTTCAGTTTATGGCTATTGCATGGTACAGTTGACCCAAAATTACCAGCACGTTTTCAGCTGTATTCAGACATAGTAGATGTGGCCAAACGAAACAAGCAGCTCTTGTTGGTATACGGAGGAATAGATAGCTTAAATAAATCGCTCCTTTCTATCAGTCATTCCAAAAAACAAAAGCAGTCTCTTCTAAGACAGTTGCACAGTGCACTGATTGAAAATGAACACAGGTCAGACATCCTTATTGGCTATTTGTTTAAGTTTTTTTTTTTATTTATTTTAGAACCAAATTAATTTACAGCTCACCCCATTTTTTTCTTCAATAATGCAGTTATTCAAAATCTGAATTTTTGAATTTTTAAATATGCTCTAAGACCATATTTTCAAATTCTTGAGATTTTTTGTACTAGGTGCATAAGGAGTTTCTTTTGGAGATACAAATATCTGTTTTTTTTTTCAAATGAGAACATCCCTATTCAACTTTAAATTATGCAGACATGCAGTAGAAAATTTTTCTGACATTTTGACTAACAAAAGTTTGTATCGCCACAGGACACTCCTCAAGTAGTATAAAAAGAATTCATAAATATGAAAATATGATATTCGAGTATATTTAAAAATTTCAAAAATAAGAATTTGAATTCATTCATTCTTAAGACGAAAAAATGGGGATGAGCATGCTCGGTGAATAACACTGTATATCTATCCTTTTTTTTTTAGTGAATTGGCTGCAGAAGTTATGATTGAACTTCTCCGCAACTACACAGCTGATGATGGTAAACAGGCTAAAGATGATGCAAAGAGGTGTATTGTCTCAGCTATTGCTGACCCTAAGACTTTCTTATTCGAACCATTGTTGAGTTTAACTCCTGTTATATCTCTACAAAACTCACCCTTGCACGAGCTTTTGGTTATATTTGTCTCTGGAAATCTTACTAACTATTTAGATTTCTACAAAGGTCACAAGGATTTAATCAAATCTTTAGGTATTACATTATCATATTATATAATATTATTTTACATCACTAATGGGCAAACTTGTACTACATTTTTCTTTAATCAAGCCTAACAAAAAATAGTTAAAAAGAAAAATAAACATATTTTACTGTATACTTTATCTAACATAAGAAGTAACCTGAAAGGCTAGCTAGTTTACGTGGGCTTTGCTTTACAACACGCGTATATAGTTGAATCGGTGGAAATGACAAATGGGTTAAGTTAAATAGGGAAATACAGAGGGTATAAGACAATTGGGCTCTGAAAGAAAACACTGTATGCAAATAATTGGCCCAATTTTTACAGACAAATTGGTTTATTGGTCTCATACAATATTGAACATTTTAGTATAATACATTAAACAATTTAAAATGGGGTAATCGCCACACAATACTAAGAATACATTTACTGATACTGTGTTTCAATTAGTGTCACTAACAGAGTAATTTGTGATCTTTAAATTATTTTTGAATTATGTATCGCTGAGAAAAATTGAAATCAATTGTCTGAGTATCAATTTATGACTGCATACTCAATTTTTTTCTAGAAACTAATAATTGTATGTTCATCTAGTTTAAGAATGGTAACAGTAATAGTATACTACATAATCCAATGATTACATTTAATTTCATCGTAAAAATTATTATTTTATACCAAGTATACTAATGTAATACTATGAAAGATTAATATGTATTTACTATTTAGTAAATAAATGTATATTAATGTTAAAAATAGTTTGCCCATCCCTCACATATTCATCTTGGTTTTTAAATTTAAAAAAATAAACTTGTAACATAAAATATACAATATATCATTTATATATATTTTTAGCACTAGATCATCAAGCAAATATACACAAGATGAAACTACTGACAGTTATGAGTTTGGCGGAGGACTCTAGCATCATAACATTTGATACAATTCAGCAACAAGTTCAAATAACCGCTGAACAAGTGGAACCATTTTTACTTGAACGTAAGATGACCTGGATTAATTTTCATTATTAACTAATATTTTATGTGGTTTAAGTTATTATTATTATTTTTTTTTTTTTGTAGTTTTTGGTACAAAATTTGTTCGTGGCCGTATGGATCAGGCAGCAAAAAAAGTGAACATTTCAAGCACAATGTACAGAACATTCAGCAAACAGCGCTGGCAAATGTTGAGGAACTCGTTCTTCAGTTGGAGATCTTGTCTAAGTGTTATCGAAGAAGGAATGAAAACTGTCGTATCAAATTCTCAAACAGCAATGTAAAAAAGTACATGTGTAAAAGCCATGTCAATTAAATTGACATATTTATCAAAACATTTTTGGAATAAAGAAAGTTTACTCAGTAAAAACCATTGAAAATATTTGTGTTTCAGTCACAATACAATACTCATAGTAATAAAAATTTCCTTTATGATTAGCTATGATATGAAGTAATATAATTTTATCACAAAAATAAAATTTTAAACTTAGATAGTTAAATATTTGAAAAGATTATCTAATAATAATAATAATAAAAAAGAATTCATAAAATAATGGGCCAAACATTTAGGGGGGATCAAATGAAACTAATTTTATCTGAAAATTTAAAGAAATATTTGTACTCAAATTAATTTCATGATAATATTGAGATCAAATAAACTTCAGTAATGTGAATGTATTGAAGTTAGCATACTGCTTACGGAAACTAGTATGCATTGCAATGTTCTTTGGTAACTGCTTCTTTATTTATGTGCGCATTAACAAATGATCTTTAGGCTCAATTACATGACAAATATAAATTAAAAACGAAATGCACTTGTCCTAGTAAGTAGGAAAAAGTTGTTATCGAGTTAAAACTATCATGGTAATAGTTCAACATAGTTTTCTGGTACTAGGCCGGTTTTGCCATTTAGCGTACCCTCTAGCCAGTAGCCAGCCTGGTTCACATGACGATCGCTCTGTAAATAAATAAAGATTCTTAATAATACAAAATATACTAATGAGCAAAATTAAGTGAAATTATTCAACAAATGACAGAATTTAAACATAAAAAATTAAAAGTACCGTTTGTAATTATTTGGTTTGGCTCAAATGACAGTTCACCGTCATTTTCTCCGAGACATGCATACAGAGTACGAACTCTTCTACAAACATAAAACGAGCACAATGTTGCAGTGTACAAATTAGAAATACAAAATAAGTAGATACTTTGGTGGTACAAAAATTGTTGAACATTAGTAAGCTTGGTACAAAGAATAAAAAAAGCATAAATTAAAGGTACAAAAAGCTGTTGTTAACATTTGTCAAATTTTTATAAAAATTTTCAAAGCAGGGGTGTCCAACCTTTTGGAAGGCCACATTAAGCGAGTATAAGTCGTTTTGGGCCACATACCAATATTTTTATAATACATTTTATTTATAATTACAAGGGAAAAAAATAATTTTTTTTTAAATAACAATAAAACTAATGAGAAATTTGAAATTCCTTTTTTTGTAAAATGAATTAATCAATATCCAGATCAATTAAGAAGTGGCACTCCGAGTTTAATCGTCTGATCACCTGTATGGATCATTAATGTATTATCGCTATCCAATTATAATAATGATTATTGATAATACATTCATATACTATTAAATTATTTTAAAGTTAATTAAATTTTTAATGTTTTTAAATTTTAATTTTATATTCATACATAATTTTTTTTTTCTCATAATTAATTGATTGAAGTTGGAAATACATTTAAATGTGATGTGTGTTAGGCACCCCTCGGTTAAAGTTTAAACTTCCAAAGCATACTTATGCAATTCAATGTATATTTCTAATTATATGGTAAGTATGTAAATTTGCAAGTTTACAATTTGATTTGGTTATTACAGTGAAAAACATGATAGCAGCGTCACAGAATAAATAAATAAATTTTATTTATTCTGTGATAGCTTATAAGAAGATAAAATGAGACTTTTTGCTAAGGAAATGATGATTTATATATTGAAAAAGGAATTCAAATGGAAGAACATAGATTAATCATACCAACATTATTGCAGGATAGATTATTAAAGGACTTGTACGATGCACACATTCAAGATGTAAAACTTGGAGAGAGCTTATTTTTCGGTAGCTCAACTCGGTTAAAGAAATCGTAGAATATGTAAAACGGTGTAAACTTTGTTAGGTTAGAGACATTTTTGGTAGGGCCAAACCTTCCTCTGGCCAAGTTAGTTAGATGGTACATTCCTACGACCTGTATAATCAGGTAAAAATGTTCTTAATTTCGTGTTTCGGCCGATGCTAAATTCGCATAGGTTTCAAAGTTAAAGAAATTTTTGCTAGGCAATAAATAGCCCACGGTTGATACTTTGTTTCCTCGGAATTTTGAAAATGTTGCTATCGTAAAAGTGTAAAATCCGTAACTATCAAAACCCCCATATATCATCAGTAGGTATACATACGAAAAATGCAGTAAAAGTTTCAATGTATGTCTGATTAAATGTATGAGTAGTAATGACGAAAGGCGAAAGGCATGTCAATTAATTTATATTCTACAACGGAGACAAACTGTTTTCGGTTATTGGAAGAGTGTCCAAATAAGTGTACTTTAATTAGCCATTAGTTATATTTTATTAGAAAGGTAACCTTTACCTTATTTAAGCCAACCTGTAGCTGTATCGGTGAATAATTCGTAGTCGCAGGATATATTCTAATTGTCTGCATGTATGCAGTATACGTTTAGATCTTTTAATGTTTATGTATTTAGGTAGGTAATTCAGTAATTGTAGATATGCGAGTGCGATGGCGGTTCGTGTGATCGATAAAATCTTTAAGATAGTTTTATAAGATAGATCCTATCCAAATTCTAGATACATATCTAACATATTATTATGTTTTTAATTCAATACTAGACTTGTTTATGCACACTAATCACTAATGTGTTATAAAAAAGAAAACTTCTAAAGGGTAGAATTAGTTTGGCCGTAATTGTGCTTGTTGGTAATACCTTTTTCATGTAATATGTTAAATAGATTTAATGTGTGTTTTTTTTTGTATCTGTCATCTACCCGATAAGTAGTCGAAATAATGCTTTGATTTTAAACTTCAGTATTTTTTCCGGTGGGAAAGTGAATTTAGTTGGTGAATTTGAGGGGTCAAAATTCAAAGTAGTTTTAAAAAGTGCCGTGAAAAAATATAAAGAAAAAACGTGAGCAAGTTGGTGTTGCTCTGCTGTACATAAGTGGGTCACTGTAACGGATGGTGTTAAATTTGAATTCAATGATATAATATCATTAAGTATACGAAAAATGATTCTGAGCGAAGATGGTCAGTCAGCCTATGATATAGGTTACTAAGCATATTTGATGATAATATTATGAATAAAGTAATTTATTTACCTATTTACGT
Organism: Macrosiphum rosae; assembly: GCA_016617965.1. Lineage (NCBI taxonomy): Eukaryota > Metazoa > Arthropoda > Insecta > Hemiptera > Aphididae > Macrosiphum > Macrosiphum rosae. Next base: position 7,600 of record WHPZ01564481.1, read on the forward strand.
AAAACCTTGTTTTAAATTTTCAATCCTTAGCTATAAAAGTTGAACATTTTATAAATTTTTAAACACAAAATCAATTTTATATTTGATAAATTTTGTCAAAATTCGAACTTTAAATGATTATAAAAAAAATGTGAATATATATTTTAAATATTGCTATTGTAACAATATATCAGAAGCCTTGTATTAAATTATCATGCTTTTTTACCCAACAAATAACATTTCATTGGCATTTATATAGGAAAAAAATTAAAAATGTCAGTAAACAGCTCAAAATGAGTCAAAATATTTTTAATTTTACCAATTATAGGAATTGATAAAATAACCTTTTGGTGTAAATTTGAAGTAGGTATCTACAGAGTACAGTTATTCCTTTTTTAATTACAGTAAAATCACTTCATGAGAAATCGAGTGAATATCCAATCTAAAAATTTGAACTTCATACGTTCATACTCATTTAATTTGACTTTCCGGAAGAATTTTTTTTTTGAAAAGGTAGACTAACTTATAAGTAATTTTGAATAAAATTTTTAAATCTTGGATAAAAAATAAAATATTTTATGAATATGTAACTCAAAATAATTGGCACATTTTCGTGATTTTTAAGTATTTAATCAAAATTCGAACTTAAAATGATTATAAAAAATTATAAATTATAATATTTATATCTAAAATTTGAAAATCAAATACACGATTCTTCATATGGTTATTTACCTTAAGGGTCCTGGTCGCGACTTTTCAAATTGTCTGCAATTCTATAAAATTTGAAAATTAAATTTTATATTTTAGTTGCCACCTTAATTATAAGACTTTTCCACTAGTCTACTACCCAATACCTATTTAGGAGGGGGGGGTTGATAGGGTGTATTATATTGATCAAAACACACTTTACAGGAAAAACTCTCACACCTCGTAGATTGGTCAGATTTTCGTAATTTTTATTTTGTTAGATAGTAGAATATTTTTTACAGGGCGCATTGGATTTCGATTTTTGATTACGTTGCTAAAAACAAATAATAATACAAAAACTAAAAATTTGTACAAATGGATTAAATTCAAACTTGTAATATAAGATTTCGAAAATCCAAGTCTAATGCGCCCTGTAATAAGTCTTCCTCTATTTAACAAAAAAAAAAATGTACGGAAATCGGACCAATCTACGAGGCGTGAGAGTTTTTCCTGTAGGGCATGTTTTTGAGCGAAAACTGCACAGGTCGCGCGCAGGCCCCTTTATCAAATAAAAGATTTCTACCGGAAAGTCAAATTAAATAATTGTTATGAGCGTTTTGAAGTTCAAATTTTTACAATACTGGATATTCATCACTTGACTTCTCGTGGAGCGATTTTCTTATTTTGTTGTTTTTACGCCATATTTTTATTCTACCTTCACACTTTTTCTTCCCCTACTCTCACGACTATTCAGGTTCAACCTCCATATGATCGGTATTCCGTCTATTCATAGGTTAGGACATTATCATATCTCAATATGTTCTGTAATCTACGAACTGATATTAATATATTAACACAGAACAATATTAAAATGGTTTGTTGTACACATTTTCTGATTTTCATAAATTAAAACATATTACCTATTATTATTTCATCTTAATGTCAATTCGTTCAGTCACTTTAGTTTTCGGAAAATGGTACCTTCGGTAATAGCAGTCTTGACTACATTATAGTGTTCATTCAAAGAAAAACAATGGTGTATTTTTAAAATTATCGCAATGAAGAGTATAATATTTTGAACGAATATCTCTCACATAACAATGGGAATCTACGGTGTGTACATTGTATCAAAATCAGGTGGGCTGATATTCAATTACGATTACACTGTGCCCAAAATCGAAACTGAACAGACATTTAGTTATCCGCTAGATCTAAAACTATCTTGTGAAAACAACAGACTATTAGTTTCGTTCGGTCAAAGAGACAACATCAAAGGTAATAAACTTTTCAAAAGATAATTAAAATTTGACATATATTTTTAAAAATAGATAAACATCCTAAGATATTGAATATCGTTAGATGTTTATCAATTTATATTCAATATATTATACATATATGCACTGATCAGTACATGTTTTCAAATTAAAATAAGTGATTTTGTATTTTCAGTCGGTCATGTGTTATTAGCAATCAACGGAGTTCCTGTTTCTGGTAGAAAACTGGAAGATGGCAAAGACGCAATAGAAATGTTAGATGATGTAACTAATTATCCACTTAATTTGAAATTTGGTCGTCCAAAAATGACTATCAATGAAAAGATATTCTTAGCCAGTATGTTTTATCCATTATTTGCTATTGCATCACAATTGAGTCCAGAACCCAGGAGTTCTGGAATTGAAACTTTAGAAGCTGATACATTTAAACTCCAATGTTTTCAAACTCTGACCGGTACTGAAATACTGAATACAATATTATAAATTAATAAATTTCATTTGTGAACTAACAATCGGATATTTCAGGAGTGAAATTTATGGTTATTGCCGATCCAACACATGTAGGCCTCGAACAACTTTTAAAGAAAATTTATGAGATATACGCTGACTTTGCTCTAAAGAATCCATTTTATTCCTTAGAAATGCCTATTCGATGCGAATTGTTTGATACTAATTTACAAGCACTTTTGGAACAAGCGGATAAAAATGGTATTAATAGCATTTAATCTAATAGGTACTTTATTTTTATCTATACTTATTTGTATTTTACAAAATCCTTTTGTATTGAAAACTAAAAATCATAGGCAAATATCATATTTATATTGTACTGTTTAAAATTATTAAAACTATTATTTGAATTATAATTCAAACATTGTAATATTATTATAAGCCTAAGCCTAATATTCAACAATGTTAAGAAGTTATAATTTACAATATTATAATTAATAAATAAAGTTTATAATATGTAATATTTTAAATTATTAAAAAACCAAATTTATTGTAAATAGTATAAGTAGATAAAATTTATTTTACCAATTAACAATATTATTTTCAATAGTTAATTGTCATTTAACACTCAAAACCATAAAAATCAACATTTTGCATAATAGTTTGATTATTAAGCTGTACTTAAAGACTAGTATTCTATTACTGATTGGTACTAAAATACTAACATTTTTTCACATTTATATAAAAAAAATTAATTAATTTTATTAATTCGGCATATATTTTCTGAAGTGTTATCATTTAAGTTAATCTGTTTATATTAAACACACTTCTCATTAATACAAGTTATCACTATACCAGTGACTGGGAGTAGCGCTCTAATTGTAGCGACGCTATAGTAGCACGCTACAATACTTGTAATGTCACTACACTACGCTTTAGATAGCGAAATACAATAGCGAGCTAAATATTTCAGGTTAGCGTAGCAAAAATTACCATTATTTTGTAGCTACCTACAATTTAATTGGTGATTATTAAAATATCAATTATGATTATATTTGTTTATTTATATTATGATAATGATGAGTGTATCAGTAAAGTTTTTGTCCTGGGTTCAGTCCAGTGACCAAATGTCAAATCAGTACAAACTACAAATACTAGTTTTCAATAAGAACATTTTTAAAAAGGGTAGCGAAAAAGTAGCATGCTACATTTAGACAATAGCATTAGAAGTACCGCGCTACATTTAAAAAAAAAGCGATAGCGAGCTATTCTTTTTGGGGAGTAGCTGTAGCGTTAGCGCACTACAAAAAACTAGAAGCGTCCCGACTACTGGACTACACTCACGCTTTGCGACATAACAGCAAAAATTGTATTGGTGATTTAGTGAGACCATTTTAATTAAAAAACAAAAAAACTATACACAATATACCTTTTAACTATCTTAAGTATTTTTAAGGGTTAGGGTGTACTAATGAAAAATGTATACTTAAGTCTTTAGGCGATCAAATACATATTATGTAATATTTATTTTTACTATTTTTATCTGGTGAAATCAATAATCATACAAAAATATAATTCTTTTTATAATATCTTAAATGATCAGATAAATAAAATTATGTAAGTACATGCACTAATAACACATTTCTAATAAAACATATATTATAGCCAAAGGTGTTTAAAAAATAATATCGTTTCAAAATGTTTTAAACAACATCAATAATATTATATTTTCAGTTTAAACTTCAATGTCATATGGGCAACTAGGAAACATTTTCTAGGGGGCCAGAATTGTATCAGCAGCACAGACCCCGATAATTGATATAACCAGGACCGGCTCAATAGAAAATAGTGAAGTAGGCAAAATCAAATTTTTACGCCCCTAACAATATAATATCAGTATTTTGAAAATGCCGCCCTCTTACTAAAGTTCTGCTTAAGTACCACCCTAGGCTTGGGCCTATATCGTGGGCCGGGCATAGATATAACTAAATTGATTAAAAAACTGCGGAGCACATAAAATGGGGGGAAGGGTCTAAAACCCCCTATTGTGCCTATGCTAAGTGTGCTACTATGCTGCAGCACACTAGGTTTGATCAATCTATTGGTTGGGAGACCGCTGAATTTTGACAATATTGCTTATTAGTAATTACCAGGGCACATACTTCTATCATATTTTGCATATATTTTTTGAAATGTCCTAGAGATGGCCATGTGAGCTAAACATTGGTTTCAGAACACCAGAAAGCTAAATGCGAAATTGTATGTTGCACATTTCAAAATCTATTTTATTCTTTTTGTGTTTTTTTCAGTACCACCTTCAAAACATTTGACTTTATAAGTTTCAAAAATGATTTATGTATACTTAAAAATGAATATACGTACTTTTGAAATTGTGTCTGTCTCATACATTTGCATATTTTGAATTGTATATGCTTTTTAGTGTCCATTTCAGTACCGTAGCCTTCAAAACATTTGAGTACCATGACACAATGAGCAATTCTAATGTAATATTTTTCAAATTTTTTTAACTTAATGTTTTTTTCTTCATAATTTAGTATTTTTAGAGCATTTTTAAGCATTTATACAAATGATTTTAAGAGCATATTACTGAGCTAACAACCTTTATAAGAGTTTTAAGTTATACCTAAGCTCTGGTTATTATTATTGTTTATTATATGCGGCCATCTATTCTATTAGCTTACCATTATAGAATAAATGGCCGCATACCTTTGGCAGTCCGCCTTTGTTTAGTATATGAATTTAAATTCGAGGACCTTTAAAACAGAAAATTACTTTTAAATTTTTTGTCCTAAATAACATGTACAACAATATAATAAAGTACATATTCTATATTTAACATTTTAGTGCGGTCGTATAACATTGATGATTCCAAATTGAACCAGACTTAGTCCATTCGTTGTATTCTACTTTTCCATCGTGGTCCAATAGTATTATTGTGTGTGTTCTAAAATGAAACCTTTTTTAAATTAAAAATCTTATTGTAGAATTGAATTATATAATATATAATCACAATAATTTACCGAGTTCCGTATTGTCGCTTTGGCATTTCTACAAAAATGGAACTAAATTTCTTCTGGTTATCAGTTCCAGGGAATTTTGGAGTTCGTTTGATCAACTCTTCATCAGGATAATGTCTACAAAAGGTTTAAATTTAGTTTTGATTTCTAGCATATTTGATTACTTTTATTTTTTCTTACAGTTTATCCCATTTCAAGACTCCTAGCAGTTCTTTGATCAATGTATCTTTATTATGACTATGTCCATATTTCTTAACAATGTCATTGAAACGTTTCTCTCCCTCTGCCACTTTTAAAAATGGTCCATTTCCAAATCCTTGTACATCTTTTTGTAGGTGTTTCATAGTAGGTCCTCCATCTTGTACAAAATTGGTAAAGAAATGTGTTTCTAAAGATAATTTGCTTCAAACACAGATAAAATATATAAATATAATGGTATAATACATAACGTGTTTCAAACGGTTTATGCTAACCTCATGGTAATAGTGATCAGTTTAAATCCATTATACACATTTTGCGATCCTTGCAATTCTTGCAAATATTCTAGGGCTGAAGAATTGCCTTTAACAAAGTTCTCAACCAGTTGGCCTCTTGATTTAGCGTTTGGTATTTTGTCTAGTTCAAATACATTTAATAGAGCAGCCAACTTACCACGGATATTAAGAGCCAACCAAGTGCCACCCTCATTTGATGTCGCCAAATCACGTCCTGCAGATTAAAGCGTTCAAACTATTATGATATAAAAAAACATTTATATGATAATTTTTTTACCTCCAATGACATCCTGGTCCTCTGTCCAATAGTTTGCTGGCAACGTCTGACGGTTATAATATTCATCTCGGTTAGATGCAACAATCAATCGATATCCACCATTAATGTGTTGTGCACTACTAATGAATATGACACACATAATTGTGTCAAATACCAGGTATTTGAAATCTACGTCTAATTGATTTAAGTATAATAGATGTTGTATCTTGTAAAATTTAAAAGATTCAGTTATAATGTTCAATACAATGTCGAGAAGAACGATTAGCCCAAGAAGGTATAATCATTAAAATGCTTACACAGATATAATACGCAACTTATAATTTACAACTAGAAATTAGAATTATAAAAATTTAATTAGTTTTGAACTTTTGAAGTGTTTTATCAATTGTTTATTTGCTGTGATACTGTTGTAATTTATAAGGTTTACATAGGTGATGGTGTTCTTAATTATTATTATAGGTATTATTATTTGATATACCATCTTTTTTATTTATCACGAATCCCGATTTCTTTTATGGCAATTCCATCACTCATAATATTGAAGAACAGTAGTGAGTACTGATAACAAGTTCTCAATTAGTGTAGAAGATAAATTATTAATATTATACAATATTAGCATTTAAGTACCTACCTTAACTAGGTACTAAAAATATATTCATTAATTCCTTTAAGGTTTATAAAATACAAACTTGAAATTGTATTCAAGAACCTATTCATCAAAAATACACAAATTATTTTTAAGTATCATAATTCATAAATTTTCTAGAAACCTTACACCTTGATAGTTGAAGTGAAAATAAAATTTTTTTAATTTGTATTTTTTGGAAAATTATTTCTGTTGTATAGTGTTGTATATTTTAAAAATAAATAATGTTTAATTATTTTAATTCATACTTTACATAGGACCAACATTTACAAATTACCACCGTTGAAGTATAAAGTAGTTTTTAACCATTCACTGTTGTACTTTTGCACCTTATTTTAGCTAGCATGTCTTAAAATACTAAATTAAAAACATTAGAAACGTAATTATTTATATAGCAATAATTTATTGAACTATGAGTATACCTAGTGATATAAATTATCCATAAACATTTTTTGTTGTAGACATTTTCAAAAAGTTGAAAATTATGAAAATGTTGTAATTTCTCATCAATTAAATCTCTTGATACTCTAGTTATAGTATATTTAATTTATATATATATATTATTTTTAAAACCGTGAACTTGTATTACCATTCATCCATTTTAACATTAATCTATTAAACACAGTATAGGAAATCCAAATTATTTTATCTTTGTAAGAAATGTGTATTTTATCTATTATTAAAAAAATTGTATTCTTACTTCAATATAAATGTTGAATGTATAAACTAAACTAATTGTTTACCTACATTTATTGATTTTTCCATTTTTTGTTTGACTTATTTCCAATATTTTACACCAACTACTTTTAATGAGTAGTTATTACAAATTACATAGTAGTATTGAACCTAGTTTTAACACTACACCATAAGCAGTCTTGTTAAGTATTCAAATACTTTTTGACCAATATATTATAAATACTTAAAAATTACTTTTTATTTGTATTTTTACTCTAGAATACTAAATAATTTAGTCAATACATAGTTTAACATGTCTTATGTGACACATAAATTTACTATGCATACTGACGTAAGTATATTCTACCTGACAAATCTGATTCAGTTTTGAAATTTTAAATACTTACAAATATGTACATATATATATTAAAAGTATACATTATATATATTAGCTATAGCACCAGTAATAATTATCAGTATGTATACTAATATTATTGTATTTAGGATTAACTATTCAATGCAGGAAAAATAAATTGAAGAAGTCTGCAAAACACGTTTAAGCATTATTCATATTTTATTTAAATTGTATATCGTAGAAAAATACACGATTCATATAGGTACATTACTATGGTTTATGTTACTTAAATACAATTTTTCACTATCCAAAATCAAAAATTATATAAACTATTTAATTTTATATTTAAAATCTAAACATCTATGTTTTCTTTCACTAAACATTTCAATTACTTTTTTATTAAAATCAGTATCATCTGAAATCATTTTGTTTTCAATATTTAACATTGTTAGAGCATTTAATTTTTCTTCAACCGTAGTGTTTCCTAGGCAAGTCTTAATCCTTTGTAAAGTTGAAAAACTGTTTTCTTGTCCAGTGGTCATTGGAGGAACTGTTATTAATATTCTTAATAGCAAAATCACTTCTTTAAAAGTATCAATCATATTATTCTTTAAAATGTATTGATGTGTTGGAATAATACCGGACAAAGTACGAAAATCATCTCTAAAATACATGACATCTAGTTCAGTTTTTAGTCTATCTTTATCGAAAAATGGGTAACAATGAAACGTACAAAGAAGTAATTGAATTGGAAATTTTTTCGTATACACAGGGTATTTTTCAGCTTGAAATAGCTTAACTGCGGTCAAGTGTTTAGTGAACTCTAAGCGATCTTTAGTTGTATCTATTAAAATATTACAAATGTCAATAGCTGATTGTTTTCGAGATTCATTTTCGTGGTTATTAAGATTATTGCAATGCTCGGAACGTTTTCTTTTAACATTTACGTCCGGCAAGTTCGAAGAAACTTCAATAATATCGGGAACTTTATTACGTATGTCAGATATTTGTCTTTCGAACTGTTGAACCAAAATCGGTATACGTTCGTCAGCAGAGTCGTCCAATGCGGCGGTATACACTCTGTCGTGCAGACTGTAGACGTTTGGCATTATTTCATAGAAGACCGCCAACCACACTACAAACACCGAATCGCTCAGTAAACGTTTTATCGATCCCGCCTGTTTAATTGTCGACGTCTGTTGCGATGTTTCTATTATTATGTCCATACAGCGCATTATCTCACTTCGATACATGTAAACAGTGTTCAGAGTGCCGCTCGTCCCGGTAAAATTGCACCCGGTCCGCGATGACCGTTTGCCCGTTATTCCGTCTAGCATTGCTACCCTTTGCGGCGAGTTTGAAAAAAAATCAGTTATGTCCGACAAATCCGAAAAGAACATTTGGACTTCTTTGTTCCCCGAAATCGCCTGGGTCATTTCTACGTGCAACTGGTGCGTGTGGCAATGCATATAGTACGCGTACGGGTACATTTCCTTAACTCCGACATTTACTTTACTCATAACCGCTGCACCGCCGTACGATTGAGCTACTACTTTGTACGGCGCGTCTGTTAAGACCGAGTTCACTTCGGACATTATTGCCTGCGACAATGATCTTGCATCGTGTCCGTTGGCAGCCTTCAAAAACCCCCAAAAACGTTCGACGGGTTTACCTTTTAATTCATAGCGGAACAGTATAACCAAATGCACTGTGCTTGAAACATGGGTGGTCCCGTCGACAATTATTGAAATGAATTGCACCATTTCCATTTCCGATAAGATTTTCTGACGGGCTACAAGAAATATGCAGTCCAATAAATCGTCGTGGATGGTCATTGAAGTCCAATTTATCCTAGTCGACTTTTCTAAATAGCACCGCAGACTTACGTCACAACCTTTGCATAGTTCAACAGCGCCTAGGAATTCATCGTAGTTGTTGTCGGAGGTCATTGCATTATTGTCACCGCGGTCCTTCAGTGAAAGGTTATATTTCCCACAAAATTGTACACATTTGAGATTTTTTTCTAGAATATAACGGTTTTTTTCGATTTGCTCGTTGTGGCGTTGTATTTCTATTTCATAAAGTTTATCAGCTTCGTCACTTACAGTACCATTACCGAGTACTTTAAGGTTAACTTCGTTTTGCAAATGATCAAATGAATTTTGGTGTTTTTTTATTTTCGACGATAAATGGCCCAAGTGTTTTACACCACAATCAGTCCACGAAGTTTCATTACCAAAACATAAACACGGAAAACAAAACACTGCTTGTTCGACTTCGCACCCGCACAACCACGTGTGTTTTTTGTAGGTATCCATATGAAAATGACGAGTGTATTCCTTATTAGCTTTTTTCGATTTTGAAACGAGACCTTTTAGGTCTGGAGTAGGTCGTCCTAGTTGCTTTATTGCTATTTGCTCTTCATAAGTCAACGTAGAAAATGGATTGCGGATCAGATATTGAACGGAATTTTTACTCATCGACGATTCCATGTTATGTTCCATGTTATGTTATTATAGTAGGTTTAGTATTAAAGTGGGTTAAAAAAAAAATTTTACATACCTTATAGCTACGTCGCATCAACAAAACATATTATATAAATTAATATTAAGTTATTACTTATTATATTATTATCGAGTAATATAAGTATGGACACAAGTCGTAATGGCACATTTAAGTATTTGACAAGGATTGATTCACCCGGTTGGCGGTTACATCCATATTGCTCGCTGCAGACTGCAGTCCTTAGGGAATACAGGCAAGCATGCGGGCGATTAAGTCGATTCGCCGACGGTGTTATTTACAATCGTTTCCCCTTCTCCGATTTGTATTCTTTATCACATATTCACATCGACATTCGACATTAGCAGGTCTCTCTATAATATAATAATGAATACGAACCATTTTTATAATAATATTACAATTTACAAAACGAAGTACAAACATTTAAAAATATTACCTATAAGGCTTATTCCTAGTTATTTCACTTTTTATTGAAATTGTCATTAAAGAGCATAACGACGAATAAATTGGCAAAAAACTACTAATTTATTAAGGACATAGTACACACTATAGTAGTATCTATTAACTTGATTTTCATTCTGAATAAATAAATATTCATTATCTGAAGCATTAGAACATGAACAAGCTAGGTGGGAATGACCTATCCATATTTTTATTTTCGTCCTTTGAATTTTAATAATTAATGTAATTAAAAAATATCAAGTTATAATATTTAATCAAGTGAAAATATTTTTTAAAACATTAATTTGTAAATTATGAAGAATATTTTTTCAGAATGAAAATCTGAGTATTACGAGTTTATGACATTTATAACGTGTTATTGGAATTAAAATCGTCCGTTTAAGTGAAAAATAAAATATGATTCCACGGCCACAGAATAGATTATTGACAATATTATGACATGTACATACGATGTTCATAAAATTGTCCACGGCTCACCATCCGTTTACCTATGCCCGCATAATTTTATTATCTCACTAATGATCATTTACGTCTAACAACAACAAACGACATGGCCAACATATTCCTTAAATTTTAGAATATTGTACCGACGAGCAGTGGCGATAATATTATAATATTCAGTATTAAATATAAATATACCTATTTGAATCACGTGATTAAACAATTGGTGGAGGGGTGTCTCGTGATTGGTACTCTGGTTAGGCGATAAACCCAATAAATTGTATTTAATTTTAATTTTCATAAATCATAAATAAATAATCCAAATAGTTATTGACAGTATAATATATATATATACATATGTCCAAAAAAACTGGATACCTAAACTATATTACTATGTTACCTACTTTACTCAGTACCCTATACATATTTTAGAATTCTGTCTGCGGGAGATTTATGATCCAATAGTCTGGTTTCATGTCCTGCAAACAGAATTCAAAAATATGTATAGGGTAGGGCTGGTGGTATTTCAAATGTTGATACTGGTATACGGTATTTTAGGTATTACCGATTCACGGTACACCGGGGTATTCTAAAATACCGAAAATACCACCAGCAATGGTATAGGGTGTACTCAGTGTAGTATGGGTAGTTTAATTATACAGTGTACCCTGTTTTCGCGGACACGCAGTATATGCTATAATTTATTCTCGTGACTCAAGACTAGACTACTAGAGTATAGACATCTCCAACACGGTGGTCGGTTGGTAGATTATCTTTAAGCTATCTATAAGCTATCTATAGCTACAACGACGTATATTAACATAATAAAATACTTGCTAAAAATAAACTAACTATGGTATATTATAGCCATAAAATTACGAATAGTAATTAAACCAACCATAACAAAAGTAGGTATCTGTTAATTATCATTGTATTAAGAGGACGTGATACCCGCATGTATTGTCTCCGTCTTACAAGTGCGTAACGTAGCAAATTCTACGCAAAGCAGAACACGTGTAGCTCCGTTAGTTCAAAAATTGAAGTGAATTTAAGGGCCGTTCTTACAATGTCCGGTTAAAGTTAACCGACACTTAACCGGCCGAATTCCTGCCGGTAATAAAATCTGTCATCAGTCGGTTAGCGTTAACCGACACTTTACCGGACATTGTAAGAACGGCCCTAAATCTTATAAAATCTAAAGGTAAGATTATTATCTAGACAACCTCATGGGCTTTTATTATATTTTAATTTTGAAGCGAGCTATGAGTATTTTAAAATTGTAAATTGTTTATAGAACTTTAACTACTCATAACTAGCTTAAAATCTAAAATATTAAAAAAAAGCCCAAGAGGTCGTCTAGATAATAATTTTGCCTTTAGATTTTATAAGAAGTTAATTTACTCTAATTTTTAAATTAACAGAGCTATACTTGTTTTGCCGAGCGTACAATTTGCTATGTTATGCACTTGTAAGACGGAGACAACACATGCGGGTATCACGTCCTCTTAATATACTTAGTTAGAATGTTATCAAACTATCAGTATAATATTTGAAATATGATTCAAAACATTAAAATATAATAAATACTTCTTGACTTTCCAGTTTTCATACAAAAAGGAACCCAAAAATGTTTATATTTAAACCTAAAAACTAATTAGTAATTATATTAATATTATAAGATTCCGGTTTAAAAACATTCCTAACATTTTGAGAAACGATGAAAATTTTTTTGGTGGGTAATAGAAATCGGTATGATTAATAAATATTAAAATATGTGAAGAATTTATGCAAAAAAAAATCCGTTGTTAGAGCAGCGACTGGCCAAGAGGCCCTATATCTAAACGACCAACAATTATTTATTTATTTTGATTTTTGAAATATTTTTTATTGATGCACGAGGGCAATAGTTACTTATAATATAAATTTAACCTACATTAAATTGAATTACAATATACCTATACCTACCTAAGAAATATTAAAATATTATATAACTATTACAGGTATTCTAATGAATTCACAAATTACATTATTTTTAAATATGAAGTCATGCAGATAATATTACTAAATGTATATATATATATTGTAACCAATTAATTATTGTTCAAAATTCAAACATAAACGGCGGATTTTAGATTTACAATTGTAGCTGAAGTCAAAATTATCAAGATAATTTATAAAAAATTAACGTAAATGCATGTAAATGTAGCTACGTATAAAATAACTAAGAAATAGCCCATAGGTATTATTACAGTAAGTGGAAAATTCTACGGGGATACATTTTGTGAAAAATGTTCGAACATCTCTCAAACAGTGCGTAAGAGCGTTATTTATATTGGAGTAAAAAAATGTAAAACTGTTAATTTCAAAGTTATGATTTACTAACGTACCTAACATTATTATAATTAACATTTAAATTTAGTAATTAGTATATAATATATATATAAAATTAATGTATATTGTATATATATGTGTTATCTATATATTTTCTATATATCTTATATTCTATGACTAAAACGAAAAATACTCAATGGATTTTAGCAAAGGTGCAGGGCATTAACTTTTTAACATAACTCGTTAATTATTTTTATTTTTAACTTCTTAACTTATTTAGTTAAAATGTTTAATGTTGTAACTTTTTATAGTTAATTATCATTTTCGTGCAGTTAAGTAAATTCTATTTTCGTGCCATGCGTAATCAACTAGACATAGACATACTGATTCATTGACACTTTTTCGATTTTGGTAATTAATTTTCGAATTATATTTTATAACAATCTAATTTTTTACACAATGTTAAAAGTCTTGGTAAATGTTTATGTATAACAAAATACTAGGGCAGTTTATGACTTAAAATTATAACTTGAAAAAAAATTAACTTTTTTTTTAACCGAGTTAAGTTAATTTTATTTTCTATTTTAACTTTAAACTTATCTAGTTCAATATTTTTTTTTGTTACCTATTTTTCACTTAACTGAAGGTAATTTAATTTAATTAACTTAACTTGCCAAAATTAATTATTTTCATTAACTTGTCCACCTTTGGATTTTAGTACCCATAGTTTTCACTAAAATGGATTGGTCAAGTCTCGGGAAAAGTATATTATTTATTATTCATACCTACGTCTTAGAAAAATTAATTGGATTCCCAAAAATAATAAAAATAATCTATATAAATAAAAATAAAATGTTGTTGGTAATCGCATCATTTGGGAACAGCTGGACTGATTCGGTTCATTAGTCATTTTAAATGTGAGCGTATGGCTTCATGTATTGGTTTTAGAATGATGTGTGTTTTTTTAACATATGCTGAATACACGTTTTTTGTTTTTCTGATAAATTGTTCGTAAGGTTTTCGTTACTTAAAAACAAAAACGTATTTAGGATTCTTAAATTTTCCTTGTAGAGTTGTGGAGGAAAAATATCGAGTAGTGTGCTACTTTTTCTGTGTAATCAACTTTTGTGGTACCTATAGTAAAAATGCTCCTATAATCGATAATCTGATAGACAACGGAAACTAATTGATACTTTTGAAAGTTCTAAGTTGAAAATTCTCAGTAGTTTTCGAAAGCGTCGGGAAAAACAAAACAAATTCAGGAAAAATTGAATTTTTTAAGCAAAATCAGTTTTTGTAAAAATCTATTTTATTTTGGTCAATTTTAGTCGATTTTATTTTAAATTTATTTTAAACTTAAATATGACAAGTTTACATAGGGCATGATGACATTTTCAAAATATTTTGATTACTTTTGTTAGTCATTTTATAGCCATCTTGAGAGATTTTCAATTGTTAAAAGTTTTTATTTAATTATTGTCGACAAATAACTCTATATCAAAAAACTTGAAAATAAAATGCAAGGGGTTCCACATAAATTATTAATAATGCAATTTAAAAAAAATTTGCGCATAAATCCATGGTAAATTTTTATGATTGTCTGATATTAGAATTCTGACGAAATTCATTAAAATCGTAAGAATTTGTAAATTCAATTAATAAACATTTTTCTTTTTTTTAGCTGAGATTCAATAGAAAGTAGAAACACACAAGTTATTCTACCTATAACAAACAGTCAAAAGGTTTCCCGGAAGCTAATATTAATTCTTAATGAGCGTTTGAATTAAAAATTTGTTCGTTGTTAGATATTCACCGATAAATTAATAATTCCCAATGCCTAATCGATTTTTGATTTTTGGTTGTAATTCAATAACAAAAATCCGTAAACACTTGGATATTTTCACCAAAAAATTGTATTTGCATTGTAAAATTTTCAAAATATTATGAATCTTTTTGAGCTATTTAAATCCATGAGAAAATTTCCAATTTTAAATTATTGTTAATAAAGTTGACTAGGTTTTACACTAGGCAAAAAAACTTAAAATTGATTTCAAGCTTCCTCATAAATTGTTTTAATAGTAGTTCAAAAATATTAAAAAAAAAAAAAAAGGTAGACACAATTATTTTTTATATGAATTTAAAGTTAAAATGTTGCTAATGTTAAAATATGGATGGTGTTAGATCAGTGTCGTAGACATGATTTCTGAAAGGGGGGATCAAAAAAATATTTTTAATTGGGAGGGGAAAATTGGAAAATCCCTAACCTCTCAAAACTTTTTACCAAGGTAATAAAAAGCCAATGGGGGGAATCTGACCCCCTCTTCCCCCCTAGTATACGCCCCTGTGTTAAATTTGAATTCAATGATAATTGTAAACCAGGTGTGCCCAAACTAATTTGTCGTCCACATTCGAAATTGATATTTATTCTTCGGGCCGTATATACTTCAGGGTTTTTTTTTGAAATAAAATTACAACTTTTTAAAAACCAAATATTAAAGGGAAATTTCTTTACATTTTAAAAGGTGTCAAGAAATTAAACAAAACTATTTTATTGACTTTTCGACAAATCATTTTGTGAGTATGTTGGAACAATAATTGTCAATAGAATTTGAAAACCGTGTTCAAGATTTCAAAGAACATATGATTTCATTTCGGATGATTGAAAATCCATTTCTGTCTGATGAAAATGATGTCCAAGAAACTGTTCAACTTGAACTTATTGATTTCAACACAAATAAACATTTGAAAGATTTATATAAAGAAATAACAGATAAAAACACAGATTTAATATATTTTTATAAGACCCTTAATGATGAATTTCCAAAAATAAAAAAATTATGGAAGCGTATATTTACATTATTTGGTTCTACTTATACTTGTGAACAAACGTTTTCACTCATGAATTCCGCAAAATGTTCAGAAAGATCTCGTTTGAGTGTTTGACTGATGAACACTTATTACACTTCTTATTAAGAATTGGCTTTTCACATTTCACTCCAAATATTCAAAAATTGGTTAAAGAAAAACAAGCTCAAATTTCACA
This sequence comes from Macrosiphum rosae, assembly GCA_016617965.1. NCBI lineage: Eukaryota > Metazoa > Arthropoda > Insecta > Hemiptera > Aphididae > Macrosiphum > Macrosiphum rosae. Next base: position 24,272 of record WHPZ01564481.1, read on the forward strand.
CTAATATATTTCTATTATTATTCTAAAATCCAATACATTTTTTTATATTAAAATTAAGAAATGTAAGATATTTTTTAATTCTTCAAAGCTCATTAAAATTATAATTTTAATTTTTTTTACAAGCCTGTGTCCTATACAAATTACTAATTGCGGTGGTTGGGCACGCCTGTTGTTTACGAAAAACGATTCTGAGCTAAAACGGTCAGTCAGCCTATGATATTATTACTAAGTATATTTTATGATATTATTTTGAGTAAAGTAATTTATTTACCTATTTACGTCAACCTTGTTTTAAGTTTTCAATCCTTAGCTATAAAAGTACAACATTTTACAAATTGTGCTATAAATATATAGAGGTGTGATAACTAATGTGATATCAATACAAAAGTAATTTTTTCAAACAGTATTCTATTTTTACCTCTATTAGCTATAAAAGTACAACATTTTACAAATTGTTCTATAAATATATAAAGGTGTGATAACTAATGTAACATCAATACAAAAGTAATTTTTTCAAACAGTATTCTATTTTTAACTCTATTATATGACATAATGTGTTTATTTTTATATATATATATTTATTTTTTACATTTTTAATATTTTTTCATGGTATTGTATTATTCTAATAATTTAAATTTTTAAAGGCAAAGAAACTGTAAAAAACTTGTTAAACCATACCTTGATCTAATTAGATCATAGGCAGTTATAAGTATATTCAAATGGGAGGTAAAACGTTTGTATAGTGTAGTACTCACCAAACAATATTAGGGACTCAATTAAAGCAGAACATGAAGTGCGTACCGTAGAAAAGGTGTACACGAATTGCGTCCCAAAAAATTGAGGACAATCAAAAATTTGACAACTACCATTGTCGAATTTTTTCGGCCCGGGAAATATGGATCAAACCAGCCCTGCACCGCAAATGTAATCCCCCACCAAAAAAAAAAAAAAATTGTCATCATTTTACTCAAATTTCAAAATTTGTTGAGTTTCACCCATAAATGAGTAAAATATATAATAGGTATTAGGTATCTATAATTAAATTTATAACAGTTTTGGGTTAGTCAGATAAGGTTAACCTGTTTAGACTGTTTTAACTATTTTTAACTTGAACTGGAAGTTTGATCTTATTACATTTTAGATTCTGAGGGAAGCGATGAATGTATTGATTTTACAATGTGTTTTTTTTTTAATTTTTTTTTTTGCGTCTGTCATCGCCTTTTAGGACAGTAAAAATAGTAAATACTTAGATTTTCTTCAACTAGATTCACTTTTCTGATAGGAAAGTTAATCTAGTTGGTACTTTAGGGGGTCAAAAATAAAAATGTCCATGTAGTTTTCAAAAGCACCGTAAAAAACAAAAGAAAAATTAAGGAAAATCGGGGAATTTTTACGCAAAATCTGTTTTGATGAGAAAATCGATTTTGATTTTTGGTGCAACTACAAAACACATATGACCGTAGGTACACAAAATTTTGACTGAATTTTTATACTAGCATTTTCTATACACAATAACATTTTGACTTATTTTGAGCTGTTTACGGATATTTTCAGTTTTTTTTCTATAAATATCAATAAAATGTTATTTGTTGGTTAAAAAGCTTGAAAATTTAATAGAAGGCTCCTAGTTTATTATTTCAAAGGCAAATTAAAAAAATTAAAAATCCAGTCACAATTTTTTTTTTTATAAGCATTTAAAGTTCAAATATTGACAAAATACGTAAAAATTACGAAAGTTTGCAAATTATTTAGAGTTATAAATTCATAAAAAAATGTTATAACACATTTTTAATACAAGATTCCTCATAAGCTTGTCTTCCTTTATCAAAAAAAAATTTCAACAAGAAAGTCCAATTAAATTTTTATGACTGTTTGAAATTCATATATTTACAACATTTGATATTCACTTGATTTCTCATGTAATGATTTTCTTATTTTGTTGTAATTAAAAAAACGAATGACTGTAGAATGTAGATACTTGAAAATTTTATATTAGCACTAGCTGATCCAGTGCACTTCGTTACCCGTTAAATGTACAAATTGTATATGACTCAAACTTTGTTCAGGTGTATGATATTCTAGATTTATCTGAACTTTTTTGTTGCCCGGAATAAAAATTCTGATTCGCAGCAGTGGCGTCATTTGGGGGGGGGGCAAGGTGGGCATTTGCCCCTGTCTGATTTTAAAAGAGGCCCGATGGGCCGGTGCCCAGTTGTTGCCGTTATCATTATTATATTTTATTAACCCAAAAACATGCCTTTTTTATAATATTTTCAGAAAATATTATACTATGTATTAAGAAATTATTGTCACAATGATACATTTTTACTAATAATAATTGATAGATACTTTTATATTTAGACGTATGCAGGGACGTACACATTGTATGTAGGTATACCCAAGCCCGGATTAAGGATCAATTGGGCCCAGGGACACCATTATACACTTAGTAGGCGAGTGGGCCCCCTTTTAACTTTAAATTCAAAATAATTATTGTAAAATTACATATTAACGACTTTATATTATTGTATAATTTTTTACTATACAAAAAATATAAAGAGTGTAATTTATGTCATAGTACGCGGGTTTATTTTAACAATTATGGATCGATGATATGGAATTTCGTTAAAACAAAAAACAGACGTGTTTCTTTATTTTTAACAGGCATT
>WHPZ01564483.1:0-51749 GCA_016617965.1 Macrosiphum rosae
AACTGAACATTTTATAATTTATTAATTACAATGATTGAGAATTTTCGAGATTGTATTAAATTTTTACACTTTTTGGCCCAACAGATAAAACTTTATTGATATTTATCGAAAAAAAAAAACTAAAAAAATTGAAAACTGAAAATGTCCGTAAACGGCTCAAAAAAAGTCAAAATATTTTCAAAATTGTATGGTGTATAGGAAATGCTAATATAAACATTCAGTGAAATTTTCATGTATCTACAGTTATTCGTTTTTGAATTACAACAAAATAAGAAAATCGCTACATGAGAAATCGAGTGAATATCCAATGTTGTAAAAATTTGAATTTCAAGCGCTTATAAAAATTTAATTTGACTTTCTTATAGACATTTTTTCTTGATAAAGGTAGATAATCTTATGAGGAATATCGTATTACATTTTAAAATCTTTGATTTAAAAAGAAAATTTTTACGAATTCTTAACTCAATATAATTTGATAATGTTCGTTATTTTTCCATATTTTGTCAATTTTTGAACTTTAAATGCTTATAAAAAAAAACTGTGACTAAGGATTTCTAATATTTTTCATCTGCCTTTGAAACAATACACTAGGAGCCTTCTATTAAATTTTCAAGTTTTTTTAACCAACAAATAAAATTTTATTGATATTTTTAGAAAAAAAACTAAAAAAAAAATGGAAAAAGAAAATGTCCCTGAACAGTTCAAAATCAATGAGAATATTTTGAAAAAGGCATGGTGTATAGAAAATACTAATATAAACAGTCATTAAAAATTTCATGTATCTACTGTCATTTGTTTTAGAGAAGCACCAAAAACCAAAATCGATTTTCTCGAAAACAGATTTTGAGTAAAAATTCCCGTTTTTCCTTAATTTTTCTTTTGTTTTTCACGTCGCCTTTGAAAACTACTGGGAATTTTTACTTTTGACTTCTAAAAGTACCAACTAGATTCATTTTCCTATCAGAAAAGATAAGGATACTGTTGAAGAAAATCCAAGCACTTTTACTGTCCTAAAAGGTGATGACAGACATAAAAAAACAACACATCATTGTAAAATAAATACATTCATCGTTTCACTCAGAATCTAAAAGTTTTCAAGTTTGAAAAACACAAACAATAATGGTTTTTGAAACAGTAATAACTTTTTTCATATAAGTGATATCAAAAAAATAAAAACAATGATGCACAGCCAAAGTTCTCCTTTTTATGTGGTGAAAATCTCGTTTCTTAGTTATGACTTATGACTGTAGGCTTTTCGGTTCTTTCCCGAGCAAAACAATTTTTGCTATGTTATACATTTGGAAGACGGAGACAACATATGCGGGTGTAGCGTCCTCTTAAGTTCCCAGAATAGTCCGACAACTGAGTGAACTTATTTTTGTAGATCTCCATTTATAATACTGTTTTCCGAGATGTTTTAGTATACTTATATACTGTATACAAATTACATATACCCATTGTACAAAATCTTTTCTTTATTAGACATTTTAATTTAGATATTTTCGATAGGTATTTTATGGCATTAAATAATAACTCTTATTTATGTACCGTATAAATGTCTTAAGTCAAAAATTGACATTTTTGGTATATAGTATTATTAGAACCAAACATTTTTATATTTTGTTGGTACAGATCACGTAAGTCAAAACTATAACTCACTATCAATAAAATTAGTTTTGTTTTAAACATTTTAAGTCACTTTATATTAGGTATAAAACACGTATGTCTAGTTAAGAGTTGAGGATCAGACAGATCGATAAATAAAATGGTCTTACTATCTTAAGAGGACGCCTCCCCCGCATACGTTGTCTCCGTCTTACAAATTGCATATTGTACTCTCAGCAGAAAACGTGTAGCTCCGTTAGTTTAAAAATTAGAGTGAATACACCTCTTGTTAAATTAAAAGGTAAGATTATTATCTAGACAATCTTATGGACTTTTTATATATTTTAATTTTAAAGCAAGTTATGAGTATTTTAAGATGTACAAACAATTTGCAATTTTTAAATACTCAAAATTCCCTTTTTAAATTAAAATATAATAAAAAGCCAATGAGGTTGCCTGATTGCCTAGATAATAATCTTATCTTTATATTTTTATAAGTGGTCAATTCACTCTAATCTTTAAACTAACGGAGCTATAGGTATGTGTTCTGCTGAGGGTACAATGTGCTATGTATATTGGTTATGTTATACGCACTTGTAAGACGGAGACAACATATGTGGGTGTAACCGTAACGTCCTCTTAATACAGATGTTCAAAATGATTTTCCTCTGAAGTCAAGTTTAGTAATAATTTTAAATGCCTGCGTTGATAGCGTCATATAAAATAAAAATTAAAAAATCCAACTATCTTAAATCACTTAAAAATAATGAAGAATTGATATTTTTAAAGTTCTACTTAATAGTTAGTATAATGAATATTATATTTAATTAATTATCAGCCCAGACATTATTGTAAACGACTTTGAATGATTTTTCAATGTTTTGTTTTATGTTCCTGAAAACTAGTAGTTTTTGACTTAAGACATTTAGACTATACACCAAAGAACTATTACCATCATATATTACACAACTTATAGTACCTATATAAATATGAAAAAATATATCTTTCTAATAAATTAGACAGTATAAATATGTAAATATTTTTATAGTATTTTAATGTCTAATTAATTTTTATTGCAGGTAGGTAATATGAATATTTTTTTAGGTAAATGCATCTTAATTTGTAGTTTTTTTAGGATTCCTCATGAACTATGCACTGCTGCGATGGAAAACCTGTTTGACCTATTCTGGTGGCCTATCCATATTGTATGGTTGCTTTACTGTCGTTATCGTGGGCTGGTGGTATGAACACAAAACGTATTGAAGGCTGCCGTAGTCTACGGGCGTAGAACGTGCCGAACGTGATTAAACATTTTTTTACCGATAAACATGGTTTTGTACTTCAAGTAATACGGCTGATTGAACAGCAAAAATACCTATTATAAAAATTGTAGAAGAAACTTTTTCTAGAATTATATAAGAAGCTCGATTGTTGATATCGTATTCCAATCGTCCAATATTTGATGCTGAATCAACACATTTTTTAAACTATTATTTATTTTACTAATTAATAAAAATACGTATTAATTGTCCTCTACAATTTTTATAATAGGTATTTTTACTGTAAACTCCTTCAATAAATCGTATTACTTGAAGTACGAAACCATGTTTTTATGCCATATTTTTTTTCACTATTGCACCCTCTTAATAACACCTAGAAATGTTTCTTAAAATAATATTATAATATTTTTGATTTATTTTTGGCAAAAATTAGTTTAACCTAATTGTCTAAAAGTTAAAAAAAAAAACTAAAATAAATTAGCAAATGCTGCCAAAATGCTATCCAATAGAATATTATTGTGTTTAAAAAAAAAAATTATGTTTTGCTCTGTGTGAATTCTACGTTTTCTCTGGAAACATAGTTATCTGTTTTTTACATTGTTTAATTCGCTAAGTTCATAAAAAGTTCTTGTCGTTGTTGAGTCAGTCCACTCAAGTTTTTCTTTTGTCGTTACCGCCCACTGGGTGCCAACGTAATTTTGTCCACAATTATGGGAACAATGATCTTGTTCTGCTGAATCAATCAAATTTTACTTTTTTTTTAAACTTATAGATGCTTATATTCTACAGATCTCATCAGGGTCACAACCTTTCAATGTCAAAAATACAGAGCCCACATTTTTTTTAATATTATTAAGTTTGACTAATTAGCATTCCAATGAAATAAAATATTGACAATTTGTATAGCCCCTCAAAGTTTAAAATGATAATATAAATATGGCTCTTTCTTTTATTAGGTATGCAAATAATTTTGGGGGCACAAAATTAAGTAGGCCTAAAAGAAATTCGAACGGATTAACATATTAAAAATATAAACAAAGCCTCTTACTTTTAAAGTTTTATACTTTTGGTTTTTTATTTATAAATGTATGACATATAAACATAATTTATATTTATATTTATAAACAAATTTGATATAAGATAATATAATTAGTTAATTGTTGTAAATTATTTTAAGAAATATTTTAAGCAATAATAGCGTCCCGTTGGTTATTAAAACGGACGTGGCAAGCGGGACAGATTTGTTGAAAACGGGGCTGTCCCGTGAAATACATTACGGGTGGCAGCCCTGGAACGCATTGAACTCCGTTTTTCAATGTGTTAATCTTAAGTTTTATAATATGTCTTATGAAAAGTATTATAATTAAGGTGGCAACTAAAACATAAGTATAATTTTCAAATTTTATAGATTTGCAAAAAATTTGAAAAACCGGCTCTCAGGTCCCTTCATTAATAATTACCCTCATAAAGTTAGCAGCACAACCATAACAGACATTTATGAAATACATCCAAAAAATGTATCGGTAGGCTGTAGTTGGACATTGCCGGGTTACTCTTAGACTTTGTTGTTAATTATCTAAATTACGCTGAGTGTAAATTGTTCTGCCTATACAAGATGTTCAGGGCGCTATGCTATTATCTATAAGTATTCAGTTTATCGGGGGTTTGTTATGTGCACCAAAATAATGATACTATGTAATTTACACCATTATAGGTAGTCGAAAATAATGTTTTAAAAATTAGTATGTAATTAATATGTAGGTATTTGATAATCATTTATCAAATATTCGATAATTTCTTCGGTATATCCTCATTGACGTCGGCACTCGAAGGACTTAAATTACTGATAATTTTTCTATTTATTATTTTAAAGGATTATTTCTTAGGATTTCTAATTATCCACCATGACTTTATCTGGTAATCAGTACAAAATTTGACGTCCCATCCGCCGTAATTTCGTTATTACTCAGTATGACATATTTTATTAATTTTTGAAAAAAATGATGCATTTATACAGTCGAACATGGTTAACTCGAACTTGCTTAACTCGAAATCATCGATACCCCGAACTTTTTCAGTGATCCCAAGAATTTTCTATAATTTTATTATCCTTGTATAATTCGAACTTTCTGGCCGGTCCCTTCAACTTCAAGTTAACAATTTTTAAAGTATTCTAGTATACTCATAGCCTTTATAAATCATCATCACATAGAACACAAAATCAGCTATGCAACAAATATTTTAATAATAATGTAGCTTTTCGCCTACTCCCTTCTTGTTGTTCTAATTATCGCTGATATTTAATAGTATAAAATAAAATTCAATTTGTTGACCGACTCAAAATGTAACCGAGTTGGCGCCTCATCAATGTTACATACCGTGTGGTTAAAAATTCTTTGGAAATGAAAACTAAAGTTAATTGATAGAAAATAATATTTAATTTAAAACGTTAATAAAAACATTATAGGTATACTCTGTTATACGTATACTAAATGCACGCCGTTTGGTAAATGGACATTTAGGCTTATATAATATATATTATATATAAATCAAAGTTTGTCATATTATATTAATAATAAATAACGCGAGTTATTACATTATTTGGTTATTTTTCCATAAAATATTATGTTATTAATTACCTGCCTATTAGTTATTTTTTATTATAATAGAAATATAGAATACTTAGTTAGTTATTTATCGAGATACTACCAACAAACAATTTTTTATTATTACCTATATCATTGTGACCAAAATATTTTGCATCATGGCCCGATGGCCGTAATAAAGTTATATTTTACAAGTTATTATGAAATGTGAATTGCTATAATATTTTATTTTATTAACAGTTAGTGGGTGTCTACATGACTATATAATATTATAATATACTTATAAACATATCATAAAAATAAAAATGTTTTAATCAAATTGGTTTGGCGAAAAAAACGTAGTCGGTTATACATTATGAACTGTTAATAATATTTTTTTTTCCAAACAAATGTAGGAAGGTATTTATTATTTATTTTATTTATTTGATAAATGTTAATAATACAAAAAAAAATTAAAATTTTTAATTAATGTTATTTTTATTTTTTACACATTAAGCTTATATTATTTTTAAAAAAAAAGTAACTTGCCTATCTTTGAATTAGTAGTATACCACTGACTTAAATTAGTTTCTTTATTCTTATGATACTTCAAGCACACGGTATACACAGCAGCTGCCCTGTCCTTCCACAATGGCACAATCTGCACCGCGCTCGCGGTTGATAACGTGAAAGAGGATATGCGCATTACGGGTCGAGTTGTCGTCACTGCTGGCGCATTTTATATATCCGGAGAAGCTTCAAAAATAAAACGTAGAGTTTAAACACGCGCGCGCGCTCACGTCTCTGTTCTAAAAATGCATTAGTCTTGGCTCACGTCGGTTGAGTGTTGACCATCATTATTAACGTCGGGAAATTATTAACGAGAAATAATAAGGCACATAACATTTAAAATAAATAACGGCCAAAACTCATATTAAATCGTTATTTTATTATACCTCCGGTTTAATTTTTTTCACGGGCGTAATTACTTATTCAATTTTTTGTGACAACGCGAAATTATTTAGACATTTAAATGGCTCAGCTAATAAATTTGAAATTATCCAGGCACGACCAATCGTCTCCGTGGGGATTTAGATTACAAGGAGGCAAAGATTTTGGGACACCATTGCTCATACAAAAGGTAAGATTTCAACGATTCTTTATTGTACCTAATTGGTAATTTATAATAAATTTAGCGAATAGTGTTGTAGTGGTTAGATAATATAGTAATATATAATAATAGACAACAGTTGTTTATTAAAATGTAAAAGTTCCCTGTAAGACGATTGTATTGATTATTAATTTTGTAAACAATTTTTAACTATAAATCATAAATTAATAGGTACCTATATGGTAAGTAGGTAGATGATATATTTGAGAAAAAGTATATTATATTATTTATAATAGTGCCAGTATCACATTTACATATTAAAAGTTAAATTTTTATATGCTTTTAGAACTTTTAAATTAATATTATGTATCAACATCGGTACATTTACTATCATATTCAATCAGATCAATATTAAAAAATTCAAATATTCATTTTCGTAAATAATATAATCTAAATTATAATTTATAGTTTCAACATTTCTAAATATTGACATGCCTAAATAAAAATGTTACCATGGCAATTAAATTATGTTATTTAGTTAATAGTTTACAACTTACAGTATTTAAAAATAATAATTATAATTCCATAACTAATTTATTGATGTAAATTTTGATTGAAATGAACACAGAAGAATTGAAAAATTAAAAAAAAACCAAATTCTAGAAAATATATATTTTAATAAATTTTTAATTTATATAATATAGAAATGGTATGAGCTAAAACATCGAACAAATGTAAATAGGCGAAGTGAACGATTATTAAATTATGAATAAACTTAAGTAATCTATTTTTATTTAATTTTAGTAAAGTACTTATATTTGTTAACATATTACAGAGATATATTTTAGCTCAACTTAAATAAAATTGACCTTAAATTGTTTTTTTATATTATAGGTGCCTACTATATTAGTTATTACGTCTTATTAGTGATTATAGTAATATTTGTATACAGCTACATTCCATTAGTTTCGTAAATAATTACTCGAATATGTTTATTTTATACTTCGATAAATTAATTATTATTTCAGTGATTTAATTTCTACGTACATGTGCTTGTCTACTGTTCTTCAACAGAAATTCCATTCAATAAAACTCGAAACATTGAGAGTATTGAAACCATTCCATTAGTATAAGTTACCATACGAGTATAGAGTCTTTTCTATTTATGTAGCTGTGAGTATTGGCCTTCTGTAATTTGGGCAATGTTCCCACTGTCACAAGTTGTTCGATTGTTATAATCGCCAATCACGAAATCAATTCGTAATCAACCCAATTTAGCAATTAATACCGATCATTATATTCAAATTATGTATTTTCGGCCGAAGTACCTTGACTAGCTGGATGGTTTCTTCCCTCAAGACACTGAAGCCATTACACATAATTAAAAAAAAAAACCATACATTATGCTTATTGTACTTTATTTTAGTATAGATTGTATAATTTTCGAGATTAAAAAAAAAAATGTATTTTTGGTCGTTTTCCATTGCAAAATTGAGAGTAACTATATAAAGTTTATGGTCCAGAGGATTAGCACGGATAATTATCTTAGATGTGGTATATTGGTTTGGCAGTCAAGCAGAAACAAAATATCCGAAAAATCTATTATGTCGGTGATGACATTTGTGGCTCTAGTACATCACGATTCTCCCACGATTACAATGACCCCTGTAGGCTGTTAGGTATATTAGAATTAGATACATCCAACAATATTATGTTAAATATATATATAAATTTGTATACGTAATTGTAATTCAAGATTGGGTCATAGCTCTTATAGTACGGCACTATACGGGTCATTATAGATAATTGAAAATAAATGCAAAGTAATTATTATAATATTTTCTTTTTTTATTTAGGATGTTGAGAATACAATCCATTTCAATATATAGCTATATATGCTGAATAAAAATTTTCAATTTTATTACGGATTCCTGTAACTAACCTCTCTACAATTTCCAAGATGTTTAGGCCCCAGGGGAATAAAAACTGTCTGCTTGCATTAATATTACGATTTAATATAGAATGCCTGAAAACTGCAGCTGGAATAAGTGTAGGTAAATAAATTATTTCTAACATATGTATAACATATTATATGCACAGTACAATCACTATATACATATTATGATGAAATACACCATAAAAAGTGTATTATAGGTATAGGAAAATATTGAAAATCTTTTTAGTAGGAATTCTACACATAATATTAAAAAAAAATATTCTCAATATAATTAATGATTATTAATTTTGACTTTTGATAATATAGTAATAATTATTAAAATAATATAATAATATAGTTTAAATATAGTAATATAGTTTAAAACGGCAAACCTAAAAGATAAGTTCCGTGTGCATACATTGTAACAATAATACCTACATAATAACGATAATATAGTTTGAAGTTTTAACTAAAAATATTCGTAATTATGCATATTAGGTACATATTATCATCCGATGGATAGTTATGAATTTATGATGTTAGATATTTAAATGTTTTATTGTTTTATTAGTTTGGGATACGTTATAGGACGATTAATTATATTAATTCTATACCTATACCTATTTTAAACGGTATAAAGTTTATTAGAATATAATACGCAGGTACCTAACAACAACTATTTCAACCTAGTATGTTCGTTCACAAATGGCAAAACACTTGTTTAAACAACGACACTTGTATATTAGTATTATCATTATTATTATTACTACACATTAACATTGTTAACTTGTCGTGGACAATAAAAATTACTAATACGACCTTTATTCCTATGTGTTAAAAAATAATATATTAAATTACTTTGGTGAGTATTAATTTTGTAGTATAAACTAATACTCTCGTATATTTTAGGTTTTTATATAAATTGTTGCAAGTAATTGCAGCGAAATTCTTTACGCAGTTACAAGTATTAATACATATAATACATATAATATGTAATTTATATGATTAAAAATTTAACTAAATTTGGCAATTATTTTAAAAGTAAAATAGGTAATTATAAATTTTCAAAAATAAAACTATGAGATGAAAAATTACTATTTGTTGAGAAAGCAAAAATACAATAAAAGGCTCCTGGCTCCTATATTTTTGTGAAATCTGGTAATTTCAATACTATCTAATGCCGTTTAATTGAACACCAAAAAACAGGTCTTACAAGTGGCGATAAATTGTACCAATAAATGCGTGACACTCGCTATTATAACATATAGTAGGTATATACTCTACTACAACTACATTGACAATCGTATTTGACCACTTAATTTTTTTAAACATAAAAAAATGTCCAGTATTTTAGTAAAAAAGAGTATTGGTAATATTAGAAAGTGTATAGGTAATAGGTATTTATGGTAAAGTTGATAATGTGAGATATATTAATTATTAATTGAGTTTACTGTAAGTATCTATTCATAGTGAATTAGTGAATTTTAATATATATTACGGTTACAATATTTATGAATTATGATGTATATTATATTAATATCGAGGACGACATTTGTCTAATGAATAATAGGAAGAAGTTACCAGTCGACTTAATATATATACATAACAACCGTAATAATGGTGAGATTTAAAAATGCATTGTTTTAGAGTAAGTTGTAGATGTGTTCACTTTTTCAACCAAAATAATATGTGATCTACTCTTATATTAAAAAAACGATCATCAGCAGTAATCCAAATAAAATAATAAAATAACTTACATAATTTAATCTAACTTAAAATCATAAAATAGATATGTCTTACTCTCAAAATGCAATCATTATTGGTTAGGTACTTGGTTAGGTATTCCGTATTTAGTATTTACACATTTATTATACACATTTTTGATTATATTTATATATTATACATCAGGCTACCTGCAGAGGTTAGCAGTATAGAGTACCTATAGACGATAAATTTGTCAATATTTTTCACTTATATATTAATTATTATTATTTGATTTATTAAAACTAAATTGAAAATCATACCAAGTTAAGTATTTGATTCATTATAATATATAATGATTAACGAAATTTGAATGTAAATAGGATTATACTCGATTCAGTTCGTCAAACATATATGAACATTTATACAAAATATGGTATTTGTACTTTGTAGACTTTTATATTATATTATGTAAGTCAATAAATGACGTACTGACATCGATTTCGTCGAATGCCATGTAACATCCAAATATTTATAATATGTTTGCAAAATATAACTTCCGTTTGATGTCATTCTATCACCTCTTGACCTTATATATGTTTTTAATTTGAGGATAGTTTGCTAAAAAAAAAATAATAATATTCGCTATCTATTAGTTAATTTCAGTGTTTTCGTTTTTATATATAAAGAATTAATACTTTTAATTTTTTGTATAAATATCCAGAATAAGTTGCAGTAGTATGATCATAAATAAAATAAATATTCAATAACTTACATTTATATTTTACAAAACTCACTAATGATAATTGAAACTAACCTATATGAAACTAATAACTATACAGATTGCACATGATGTATAAGATACTAAAATTTAATTATAATATTAAGTTAATTTTAAATACTCCGGAAATATTTTTTTTGGGTTAATGATATTAAGAAAAACAATGCAGAACGGTTCGAATGTTCGGGAGCTATGCCAGAAAGTGAAGTGTGCACAAATTTCGTTTTGGCAAAATATTGGTCAAAGCAATTAACTTTACTAGATCACATTATATAATATGATTTGGCGACTGAATAGCCTCGAAACTTCCAACACATCAGATAATGTGCTTAGCTCATCATATCATAAATTTATTATTTGTTTTTATAATTTACGAAACTAAAAAAAAAAAAATACTGTAAGCATCTGCTGCTATCATGTACGAATAATGCTTTAACACCGTCTAGATAGTAGATTCTCGACATCTGCTCTGTCAAGTAAATATTATATAAATAAATTCAACAATAAAATGCATTTGGACATGGCTTAATAGTGACCAAGTAGATATAGTTATAAATAACGTTTGGAATAATAATTTAAACAAAAACTAAAAATGGGTGTATTTTTTAAAGACACAGCTTATACAAATGAGATTTATTCGTTTTTAATGGGTTTAGCCATATGATATCTACGTGTTTACAAATAGGACGAAGCAAAGCATACATAAAATGTAATAAATAAGTAGGTACCTACATATAGTACACTTAGTCTTGCTGTCTTTATACAATTGTAATCTAAGTCCAGAAACATTTACAAAATATATATGTATTCTAACTAATGAGTAGATTTGAAAGTTAAGTAATACTTTTAATAAATATCTTTTTGATAGTATTAAACATTTAAATATATTAGTTCGTTTATATACTTTTTTTTTAAGGTATGTAAATTGAGTTTTACACATAATATTATGCAAACAACATTTAAACATACTTATGTTTATGTGTGCAATTTAATAATATCATTCGTGATATAAGATTAAAAATAATATATTTTTATTTTTGACATCTAATAAAACAAATATTAATGTACATAACTATTAAAATATAATATATTATTAAAAACGTAAATAAATATATTAAATACAGACATACAGTTAATAATAATTATAATTCTTTTAAATACCTATTAGATTTTATAAATAAAAATATGTAGAATTTGAATAAACTATTTTCTAAAATACCTATAGGTTAAGGTCAATAACAACATAATATATACCCTACCTCAACTTTTTAGAGTTAAATTTAAATTATTATTCGCACTATTTTTCTAAAACCTACATTGTGGGCAAAAATGTTTGGTTGTAATGCCAACAATCCTAAAAATAAAATATCTTCATTTGGTCGAATGAAGCCAAATATTTCATCATTATAAACCACTTCAATTATTATTCCTATACAATTAATACTATACATTTTTATGCTTCACGTATTATTATTTTGAATACTATATTATTATATTTTGTTGATGTGCAATATATAATTTTGATGAAATATTTTTCCATGAATCTATGCCTGCTTAACTAATTAGTAATTACTATAGGTCTATAAACATATTATTATAGTTGTGTTATGAGAAAATATATATAAAAAAAAAATTTTAAAAGTAATTTAAACATTAAACGTCTAAAAATAGTTTAAAAACAGCAAAAATATTTTGAAAATTATTTCATGTTTGAAAATGATGGTATAAATATTTCGTGAAAATGTCAAATTGATATATGCCTAACCTAACTGTATTTAACCTACTATTATTCATTTTTGATTTACAACAAAAAACTATTTGATCCAAACTGATAATGCGTAAATATTCCCGTTTTCCGTTATAGTTTTTTTCCCGATAATAAAGTAATGGGAATTTTTAACCAATTTGTTACCTATTAGAAACCATCCTCAAAGTATAAAACTAAAGATTTAATTTTGATTCCTAAGCGTGATGACAGAAAAAAAACATATAATTATGACATTATAAAATCAATACAATATAATCGCTCCGTGCAGAATTTAAAAATGTGTAGTTAACTGATAGATGGTATTATATTGTCGTTGAAGAATAAACAGATTACAGAATAAATTAGGTTATGGCTTAGTTTTTAATAGTTTTTCTAACAATGAGATTTTTATCTATTATTCATGTAATCGTGTTAATTATTTAAAAATAAATTTGCTTATTGAATCTATTGTGTTAACTATAATTATTGAGATATCAACTTTTTGAAATTATTAGGCACCTCGATTTATATTACATATTGCATTACTTCTCTGTATTAAAATCATGCGCAGACCAAACATTTTACACGAGTGTTGTTACTATTATTATAGAATCGTCAGCAATATAGATAGGTAAATGGTAATACGTGACTCAATTATAAAACATTGGTAAAACTATAGTTGTTAAGACATGATATAATTTGTTAAATTACAACCGTTTTATTTATTGTTTTTTGTAAAAATTTTCAATTTGGTACCTCTACTTGGTATATCTGCATTCTGCAACAAGCATATTATTATGAACTCCCGCAATAAAAACAATTTAAATACCTATTCGTAATACGTTTAGATATTTATTCTACCTACTATTTTAATCGGTTTACACGTTTCGCAATAAATAATTCCAGTAGTTTAATCACAATTCGAGTGATCCACACTTGATACAAATTATATTTCATGAGTCTTGCTGAAAAATTATGCACATTTCTCTGAAACGTAATTATGGATCATTGTTACCTACGTCAAGCATTTTTCCTTAAGTTACACGAAAACAATTACGTTGGAATTATTTAAACATCTATAACTATTAACTACATTCTATACATATTATAAGGTATTTCTTATTTTTTAATATTATACCTACCTATTTTATTTTTCAACGGTGGAGCAAATAATTTATTAGTATTTTCTAAGTCACAGTATTGAGGTAGGTAGCTATAGGAAATACAGGCATTATGTGTGTTAAACTATGAAATGGGAATGTATAAGTAATATGTTATACATTTGTAAATTTTAATGTAGACAACTCTCGTAATAACTACTAACCAGAGAACCTGCACACTCATAATATTGTTCTATTATATTTTTATCAAAGATAGGAATATTATACGTCAGTTTTTTTATACTTTACAATTTAACCTCTAAAACTTTTTTTTTATTTATTCTCTTATAATTGTATAACATAATTGATTTACAAAAAAAAAAAAAAAAAACAAAATCAATGTTATTGGGCTGGTTTTGCACTTCTAAATTTTTTTTTTTTAATTATTTTCCGATTATTTTGATTATTATTGGGAATTCAATTTTGACGCCCCTATAGTAAGTTATACTAACCAGATCCAATTTTCTAAGAGAAATCACTCTCATAGTTGAAGATTGAAGAATTGTGTCTACTATATAAAATATAAAGTGTCCACGGATACATAAAGCCTATGAATATTACTAATATATTATTATTATATATTACCATATTCTATTTTATTAATAATAACAAGAAATAGGAAGAGGAAATGATAATGACATTTTTTAATCAAACTATTATACATTTATACCTAATATTATATTGATTAGTAATATATTGTTTAAAGTTATAGTATTTAATAGATTTTGAAATAATGCATTGATGTTTTAGATTCTGAGCGTAGCGATTAAGCTAGTAGTTTTATAATAGTGTTTATTTTTTTATTTATTTTTTTTATCTTGTATACAAAATTTCTACCAGAAGGAGTATTTTGATTGATTTCAACATATAGTACCTTACCTTTTAGCAAATTGGATTAAGATGATACTTTAGAGAGGACTCAATAGTTAAATGCCACGGGAAAAACTACCGACAAATTACGAAAAACCGCTAAAGATGGGATTTTAATTTCTAACGCTTTGTTTAGCAACGAATAAAAAATTATTATATTATAATATTAATTCAACTTACAGGCTATAATAAATAATAACAATATAAAAAGCTCAGACTGACAAACTGGGCGTTTCCGCTCAGAATCATTTTTCTTATACAATGCTATTATATCATTGAATTCAAGTTTAATAGAATCCATTATACATTGACCCACTTGTAACCTAATGTACAGAAGAGCGACATCCACTTACCTGATTTTATTTATATTATTTTTATTATATTTATCATTAAAACAGTTTAGATTGCTTCAGGAAATTGATGATAATAATAATACTTTATTACGCTTCTAAAAAAAAAAATTGTTTAGAAAGATAATGTATAAAAATGCAATGCAGTTTTTTCTAACAGTGCCTTTTTTGGATCAAACTCAGTTAAATTCTATGACATAGAGCAAAAATTTTACTTATAGTATATCTAAATTACTAAACATTGAAGGAACAAAAATCTAAGCAAAAAATTGTGTTTATATAGTCTATATATATTTATAGTTTTTTTTATTTCAGTATGAATTATTAATGAGGAACCTTGATCCTATTTCCAAACCTTATACAGTTTATACCTTTATACAAATTGAGCATTTTATAAATTTATAGCTACAAAATAATTTACAAATTTTCGTGTTTTTGACGAAATTTTTCAAAATTTGAACGTCAAATGTTATAAAAAAATTGTGTCCAGGTATTTTAAATATCTAAAATAGTTATAGACATTTTTAGTTTATGTTGTAGGTCGTTTATATATATGAGTATCTACTACCTCTACCTAATATTAATATTAATGTCAGTTACAGATTTTATAATTCTTAAATTTAATATAATAATATATATTTAATACAGATATTAGTTACTTAAATTTGTTTTATTACCAAACAATAAAGGCATTAAAATTAATTGTTGATTTATATTTTTATTTCTAATTGTTTTAGTATGTTTATATCATAATATATTCATTAACTAAAAAAATACAATTGCAATTTTTTTACCAATTATAATATATTAAATATTATTACTTGAACAGGTTGGCTCAATGGCTTTAAATATTATTATTATTATTTTTTTTAAAACGTTATTTGCAACATTTTTAAGTTGCCTATTAAACATTAAAATACTCTCAAATTATGTTATAAAAAATACCCTACATTTTATTATTATTTACGAGTTCATTGTCCCGAATAGTTATGTTTTTAAAAGTATTTATTATGTTAAGTGTTAAGACGCAATAACACTGCAACATAATTATCTGCTAAAACATGTTATTGGACTTAGAATAGTAGCTATTCTTAGTGTAACGAATGTCAGTTCGTGCCTATAATATACTAAAGGGGGGTTTTTTTTTAATTATTTAAAATAATATTTTTTGTAGTTTTTGAATATTTTCAAACAGTATCTGAATTAAGACATCAAATAACCTAATACCATTGTTTAAATATATGAAATGTTATAAATTATAATCTCCAGTGTCATTTTTTTGGGGGGGGCTTAAGTTTTACTTTATCGGTGGCTTGTCTAAACTGTAGACCGTGTCACCGTGGAGAAGTATAACTGTGTAACAATGATGTGTTTCTGTGGGCACTTTTTTAGGTAGTAAATCTATCTTTAACTTTCATTGGGGTTTCTGGTAGCGAATTTAATCTATTTGGTACCTACTTTAGTGGAGGAGAGCACTTTTTTTAAAAAATAGGGGTAAACATGATATTTTATGCAAAATCATTTTTTAACAACATTGATATTGTTTTTTTTGTTAAAATTCAAAAATGAATGTTTGTAGTAACTTGAGTTTTTACCAGATATTTACATTAGAATTTTCTAGACATGAGATGAATTAATAAATATTTTGTCTCTTTTCTTGCTATTTATAAACTGTCATTTGAAATGTTCTACTTTTTTTGTTTGTGAGTAAAAAAGCGTTTAGTATGAAATTCTTCACAAGTTGTTCTTACAGTGACCTGAAAATATCAAAAATAGATACATATTATTATGGACATTTTTTTTCCATAGATATTTTAAATTCAAATTTTGACAAAATTGGATATTGAAATAAAAAGTCATGATTTTAGTTAAATATTTTATTATAATTCAAAAAATATTATTGGTAATAAATTTTACTGTTTTTAAAAAGAATTGGTTCAACCTGATGTCTTATCGTATTACTAATAGAAAAATAAATAACTAATAATAAAAAAATATTATTATATAAAACATTATAATATCCTTTTTAGAAATATAGGGCATAGGCTGTCTCTGCTTAGAATCGTCTATCGTAGGTACGCAATGATTTATAATTATTAATTAAATATAAGTTTAACACATGCATTACAATGACCTACTCAATAACAAGGTACACTAGACACCTACAACTTTACAGCAGAGTGACTTCTCCGGTTTTTATGTATTGAAACTGTTTGGACTTTGGAAAATATATTTTGCCTCGGGATATGAAATTGAAGAGGGGGAAAGTAGGTAACTGTTCAGCTTTACTAGAATAGATGTCGAGTGTACCTAGTCATTTAAGACGGCAAGTTAAATTTATTTTTGAGTTACAAAAAAATAACTAAAATCGTTATCCTTCGTTTAAATAGGTATCTAATTTCTATTTCAAATGTAAAAAATTGTACATGTATATTTTTTGATTGCAGTATAAACTATACTTATAAGAAAACTTGTATTCAATCTTAAAGCCTTAGCTATAAAAATTTAACATTTTATAAATGTTTAATTACTTATAATATAATTTTCTTAAAATCCTTATTAAAAAAATCGTATTTAATTAGAAATAATAACAACTTATGAGAAACATTGCATTAGATTTAAAGCTTTTTGACCAAGCAAAAAAACATTTACCGACATATACAATTATATAGTATATACATACCTACCTACATAGACAAGAAACTAAAAAAATACGGATATATCTATAGTGTGTAGCATAATAATACTATAATAGTCAAAAATTGGCATCAATATTAAAACTATATAATCAACATAGATAATAATGTTATAATAATATATATTATTAAGTACTAATTTATTATATTCCAACTTATTTTATTTTAAAATATCATATTATTTAATGGCTTATTATAAAACAATTAGAATAATGATTGTGCTATCAAATTAAATATATTATAATATTATATATTATAAACAATGTGTCTCATTAATGATCATATAATGAACGATAACTGATAAGGATGACATTTTTAAAATCTATTAGTATTTATAAAAGTTATGTTTTGGAAATGTAGTCACTATTTTAATCGAAATTATTCATTTTCCATGATGATTAATAATTATCATGATAAATATTATAAGTGTACGTATTTATAAACGATATTATATTTAATTATATGTATCTATAAATTCGCTGGTAGGTATTAGCCTATTAGGTATTGAATACCTGCAGTGAATATTTTTTATTTAATGTTTAATTATTAGGTATATTCTTATGTCTACTAAGTATAAATTAAATAATTTTCACAATTTGTAAAACTGCTATATAACCGATTGTTAAGAATAAACATTAGTGATAATAAATATTTAATAATTGCTTATTTGTTGTGTTTCTTCAATTAAAAAACGGATAGGCATTAAAATTCGATTTGAGAAGCATTTAAAATGGGTTTTAACTATACTATTTACTAGGTACAATTGTGGTTATAGAAATGTTATATTTTTAATATGCGTATGTTATAATTAATAATATTTTTTAACTTGAATTTTAATAAAAACTTGTACACTCTACAAGACGTAACTAAACGATACTATTCGGGGGTGGGGTTTTTTTTAGCAAGGTACCTGTATCTGCTAGCAACACTTTGATACTATGTGTTAACTGTTAAGGAATTTTTATTTTATACCGAAACAACATTTTGGCATGATTAATCAGACATAGACACATAGTTCAATGAATAATTGAATAATTTGATAGGTAGGTAGTTATTAAATTATTAGGTTAGTTAAAAATTCTTAAAATTCAATAATTGATATTACAATGTACCTATATGTTACTTTGTACTGGAAAATTACTTCTATAATAAAGGCTACACTATCAATAATAAATAATAATACATTTATTCTACATAGTTTTACACTTTTACTAGTAAAAAATATAGTTTAAATATATTATTATGAATAGGTATGATTTGGCCGTAAAGGGAAATGTATACTTTTGGCAGAAACGGGTACGTATTGACGTATTGAAGATTGAAAAATGGCTTTTCATATTTCATATTTATTAATTTATTAATCCAAAATATATGACATGTAATAATTATTAAAATTAAAATCACTATAAATATTTACCAAACGAACAAAATATGTAGATATTAGGTACTATATTATGTTTGCTTGCGGTCTATATAATAATTTAATTATTTTTTCTTATCGTTAGGTACGTCCTTGATTATTTATTAAAACATTAAATCGGGAATATTATTTGTAATACAATCTGTTAAACTGACAAACTGTTGGAATAATATGGTACCTAGTAATAATATTTATAACAAGTTATAACAGTATAGGTTGGTTCGGTACATACTCATTAGTCATTATTATATTATATACGTGAACAATATGCGTTTAATTACGTGCCGAGTTCAGTATGTAAATATTCGAACAATATCGAAGGTATTTTTTTATGTACAGTAAACCTAAACGAAAGAAAATTCAGTTCATTTTTTTTTTAAACACATACAGTGGTATTTACATATTTGACTGTTTAGATTTTAAAATATAGGTAGGTGAATGTATTTGGTAGTTCGTGTTTTTATCAAAACAGATTTCAAAACTAAAACACAGAATGTTTTATATCTTTTGTGTAAGAATTGAGAAAACCGTTTTAGTTGTTATGTTATTTATTTTTAAATGTATAATAAATAATGGATTGAAGCAGGCACTGAATTAGATGGTTATTTGAAATAATATTTAAAATATTTCAATTATACAATTAAAAGGTAAAATCGTAATTATTAGGTGTACCTACCTAGTTAATAGTTATTTTATGGATGTTGAGTGGAATGATTAATGCGTATTAGTTTTATAATATTATGTGTGTGTATTTTTATTTTATATCTGTCATCACGTTTTGGAACAATAAAAATTGAAGATAATTTATGTTAGAAAATTAGATCCAGTTAGTATTTTTTTATCTAGGTAAATATATGTATACAAATACAAAGTTAGGTACTCATAAAATATTGTTATTTTGTTATATTTCAAAAATAGTATCGTTGAATCTTGAAATAGTCCAAGCTAATATTTAGCAATTTATTGGAATTTGAACTTTTATAATTTTTAAGTTTTTTTTCTATAAAATATGTTGATAAAATATTTTTTCTCGGTCAGAAAGTTTGAAAATACAGTACAAGATTTTCATAAGTTATTAGTAGTGTTTTGAAAAATCAAAAATTGGTACATAATAACGTTTCAACCTTTGAAATATGTTAAGTTTTATTATGACAAACACGGATATTTAATCGAAAATAGATATATTATACAGATATTTACGTTTATATACCTAATAGTTTTAATTATTATTTTGTAATTCAAAAAATGTTCGTTATACATTTGCGTAATTTGGGCCCTGGAGAGAGAAACCCTGGCTCGTGGGCAATACCTATTGGGGGCCTC
The DNA here is from genome assembly GCA_016617965.1 of Macrosiphum rosae. Lineage (NCBI taxonomy): Eukaryota > Metazoa > Arthropoda > Insecta > Hemiptera > Aphididae > Macrosiphum > Macrosiphum rosae. The sequence continues at coordinate 20,566 of WHPZ01564483.1, forward strand.
AATCTTTTTGACCCCCTATTATACTGACCACTTAATGTATATATATATTAACTTTTTCATGTAACTGTTGGGAGTTAATTTTTTCCGTTGTGTTCATAAAATTATTATTTTTAGTTGTTTCTCCAGTTAAAAAGTAGAGAAAGTTAAGAAGTCCCAAATTTCTGGGTTCTCTTAAGAATTCCGGGCCCCGGGGAGATTCCCCTCTTCCTCTCGAAAGCCCCGTTCGTATATCTATTATTTGGATATTTATACTACGTGTCTATATATGAACCTATATTTACACCGTTCCACTGTACAACGGTATTGATTAATGAGTTAATAACAATAATACATGGTATGTATTTATTATTATATTATAATATTCTGTGCGATGTTAATGGCAAAAATAAGTACAAATATTGTAGATTAAATAGTTATGGAAAGATAAAATAAAAAATATCCTTAGAATACCTAAATGATTAAAGGCTGACACGTCTATACATAAAATAGTTATTCATTTGCTACGATTTAGGTACCTATATCATTTTTGACATTAAGTTTAAATTTAATACATCCGTTCACAGTGTCCTTATCAATGACGAAGAATATATGTATACCAATAGGTGCACTCGAAACTTACTATACAGCTGATCGACTCTCCGTTTTTTTAACACATATTAAACACACCTACCATACAGTACTTATACATGATATTACACGACGTGTAATATAACGATAAATTATATGTGTTTTATCAACTTATCATTTTATCATACATAGCTAGTGTACAATGTACCTACATACTATAATTATGTCCAAAATAAGTATTCAGCAGAAATACAATAATTTAAAGTTTTAATCTCTTGACCGTTTACGTCTATAGGTATTTAAAGTATCTTCCTATAATAGGTACCTTTGGCTTTTACCATTGTTGTTTCAGTTGAAATCTTTAATTACGTATTATTACTCCAGACTAACTTCCAGTTAAAAAAATGTGATGATAATGAAGTCGCATACCTTAGGTCAACATAGTAATGTTTCTATATAATATATCAGCGTTTTTCTTCGATTTACAGTACAACTATTTTATAATAATTGGCCAACAATATAATATTCCCAAAGAAAAAAAACATACTTCTGGGAAACTCGCTGTCTTCATATTACATATTTTATTAGTCAGCATTTAGATGGAATTTAAATCAATTTTTAAAGAACAAAATAAAATATATTGTATAGATTTCTAATTGTTCTTGTTACAAAACAATATTGTTATAAAATATGGATAATAATTAATAATGACGTGCCCCTTAAATTACATATAGAATTTCCTTAGATGTTTATCTTGTGTATATATATGAGTATAATATATTATAATTATACTTTAAGTTTTTTTTAATTTTGAACATCTTCCAATAATATATTCTTCCCTAGACACTCTATTTTTAATTTTTTTTTATTTAACCTCATATTTTTTTCAGGCCCATCGAAATTTTATTTTAGTTTTATTATTATTATAACATATGTAGGTAGGTAGGTATATATAATATATACACTCCTCTACAGAGTTAGTTCAAGATATTATGAACATAAAACATAATATGTTCATTTATCACATTCAGTGAACCACAAGTCAGTAAATGTTTATTCGTATTTAAGCATCAAATAATAATAATAATATTTTTTTTTAAATAAAATGTTAATTTACTTCATCTCGAAAAACATCTACTATTTTATACAAGCAGAAATTAAAACTGGATGATTTTTTTCAAACAATTAAATAAAGTTTATAATAAAAATAATACATAGATTAGGCAATGTTTTTAAACATACAAGTTTACCTCAAACAATTTTAATTTATTCTACGTCCTACAAGGACATTAATTAGTTTTTAAACAATATAAAGTGAACAGTTAATGAAAATACGTTATACCTAATGATAAGATATTTTATTAAATATTTAATAAATAAAGATACCTAGACAATAATACGACATATAATAATATTGTTCATTTTTTGTAGACAAATTTTGTTTACCTTTTTTTATGCTTATACCACTAGTAGTAATGTATAAGTATTTGCATATTTTTAAGAAATTTAGCAAAGAAAGAAATAAAGAAGAGAAATTTAAAATCTTGTGATTTTGTTATATTTCTATTTTATTTTCAAACTTATAAGATTTTTTACATTTTTATTTATTTTATTCCAATATTGTTCATATTGTGTTTTATATTATTCAATACTATAGTCTATTATTTAATTTTCATCTTTATCAACTATGAGTTCATAGAGTTATTCTCGTAATTTTTATCTATTTTAAAATTTGTTCCATATTGTGCTTTTAAATTGACCTATATTATATTTTTGTCTTCAGTAATAATTGCAATAAATATTTTTTTAATTCATGAAATCATCAATTTTTGTACGCTCAGTTGACATTATTTAATGCAGTTTTCGTTCGATTACATATTTTATTTTATTGAAAACGTGCAGATATAGTTTGTGAAAAAAATTTATCATCATTACGTGTACATTTAAAGATCCCCACTCCACTGAGACACTAAACTTTTGTAACTCACTTTTTTTTATATAATACATCTTTACATTCTTTATTTAATACATAGAGCATGATATCATAATAATATGACCCATGCCAGTGAATATTATTATCATATATCTGCCTTGCACTTGTTGTTTAATTATGCTGAAGTATCTCTGTTCAATTGCCGGCTTAACTAAACAATGGTAGGTAGTCTTGAACGAGTAAATCTCTATTGTATAATATAAAATGTATAAATATGACGAAGCGCATTTCAATTTTTATTACACCGATAACTGTCCACACACGCATAATATGTCCAATAACATAAATGCCATGTTTTGTTTCAGGTTAATTTTGGCAGTTTGGCCGAGAAATCTGGTCTTCAAGTAGGCGACGCCCTAGTTAGGGTCAATAATCAAGATGTTTATGACGTGAAGCACAAGGATGCCCAAGATGTTATCCTGGGAGCTGGGAACGCTTTTGAAGTGACCATACAACGGTAAAGGAAATGATAATTTTTAATATTCAGTAGGTAAATCCTATATTCTATATTGTTGTCGAATCGTGCCGTGTGTATTGTGACGATTACGTCGCCGAGACGTTAATCCGTTTTTTTTAATCATAAAATATAACAACAATACAATATAGTCACCGTCTATGATCTATCATAATATTATGCGGTTTGTAGTGAAACGGAATGAAATATATTTTTGATTATAATCTGAAAGAGACGGTTTCTGGAAATTGTATTCAATATAAAACAGAATAAAAACATTATGTTAATAATAAATTAGGTTAAAAAAAGTAAAACCAAAAATATTGTAACAAATGTATGAATAGGTACATTTTGTTTTTAACTTTATATTTCCATTCATAGTGTAGTAATTAATAATGCTTTTAAAAAGAAAATGTTATTTGTAAGTAACTTTGGAACTGTACCTATTACAAAATTGATGACGTAAATTTAAACAGGTATTCTACAGTTAATATATTTACTCATTGTGTTTAATTGAATTTCAAACTCACAGTTTTTGTATGTCTTAAATGTAAGTAAATATTTATTTGACACGTACCTATAAGTTATAAATGGTAGGTATTCAATATTTTCGAATATATTACTATATAATCTAACATTTGTCTTTACTAATCATTAGGACGTGGATTTAAACGCGAATAGAATTTTTTTCTGAATGTCCTAAAGCAATGTCCTAGAACAATTTCTAATCACAAAATTCGTTTAACTTGCATTTTTTAAACTTTCTAGAGTATTTTTTGGATTTTTTTTTTCATATTTTGAGTAGGTGCTTATACCATTGATTAAATATACTTCAGTTTATTTAATCAATGCTTATACCTAGTCACCTACATGTTTAGCTTATTATATAAGAATTAAGAATAGATACGATTTGATATATATATTTAGGTAGGTAGGTAGGTACTATAAATATACTATCCCGTTAAAAAGAAAAAAATTAAATATATATTATTTATTTTGCTTTGTCATATTATTTTTATCTGGTATCTACCTACGTATTATGTTTTTACCTATGTACTAGCAGTACTAGACAAAAGCGGTGACGGTTTCACAAATAGCTCAACGGTCTAACAAACAACATTTTTGTCACGTGCAGGCAGATATATAATCTATAGATGGATAGTTTTATTTACGATTTGCATCAATTGCTCAATTGCGATAACACAGAATTACGTAAATTCAAATTATGCAAATAGATTTTAGGTAGTTGAATCATTTTTATTTGGCATTATGTTAAAAACATCGTTAAGGGCATTTTTTAATATAATTACTAATTAATGTCTTATATCGTATTCATTTTTTTAGGACATTTAAATCCTTACTAATCGTCTGGAAATCAAATATTATATTCTATCATTTAAATATTGCAATTCAGTATCTAATATGACGTTGAATTGTATATGCAATATGTGGTTGGTCTGTGTCCAAATGTATATGTCCGGGAATATGTTTTGTGAATTCTATTTCTAAAAGGAAGTAATAACATTAATGTTTCTTGTCAAATAATTCCTTTGACATTGCTGAAAATAATATTTTTTTCGGATCATAGCCAACTTTGGATAAATTACGCGAAAGAAAAAACATTACACGCGCATGCATAATATACATATATTGTTCGTGTTCACTTGATTAATAATTAGGGGTGACAATACTGACAATATTTTTTCTTTCATAAATGTTTTAACAAAGTTAAATTTACCTTTTTGGTAATTCAAATTTAAAGTTTTATTTTCATCAATTTAAATTAAAGGATTGTCTGTAGATAAATTATAAAATGTATATGAAAGTATTTTTAGTACACTTGATATTTTAATTTATTCAATTTTTTTATGACGTTCATGATATTAGTTTATAATATCATAATTTTGAATTATTAAGAATAGTAGGTGTTACTAATTTATAAGTTACCTCAATACTGTAAATAATTATTTTTATTTTATATTGTAAGCCGATTTACAATAGGTATAGGTAATATCCGAAAAATTTAACTTGTATAATATAAGCTTACAACTATTATAATAATTATAATTTATAACTCTAAGCTTAAATGACCTATTGACAGTAAAACTTGACTGAACACAAAAAAAAGTATACTTACTTCTGATTTAGTGGTGGAACAAGTACATGGAAACCGTCAGTAACACCTGTTGGACCAAGTCCAGTGCCCAGCCGTCTGTCCCAATCTCCACAAATACTGACAAAAACATCATTGGCCAAAGTTGGACCACAATCTCCTGCATTTGGTTCTTCGCACAATTCTGTTTCACGGCCATATAGTGGAACTTCATCGCCTAAAGTAAATAAACAAATCATTTACATCCATGATGGGTGTATTTTCACTAATTAAATGTTTGTAGGTTAATCCGAGTGGATACAATAATGATTCTGGTACTGTTAAAGCTATTGTAAATAAACAGTACAACACACCAGTAGGTATTTACAGCGAGGAGAACATTGCTGAGACGCTTACAGCTCAAGCGGAAGTATTGGCTGGAGGAGTATTAGGGTTAGTGGACGTTTCACAACCTTTGTTAATGCATGGTACCTAATTTAAGTTTTACAAAATTACAGAGTCAATTTTAAGAAAAACGAAAAAAATTACGAAGCTAATAATAGCGAAGTGTTAAGAATGGTACAGGAAGCCGACAAAGAACCAAGGGATTTAAATACAGGTAAAATATCAATGCAATTTTTATTACGTAATACCACAACTGATAAATAATATAAATATAAAAAGAAAATGTCTTTGTCGTATTATTTTCTCCATGACGTTCAAAATGTTCTATACGTAGAAGTTAATCAACACGTTGTTGTCGATACGATGAACAAAATTACAACGCGGCATGTGTCCGCACCTGAACCAAAAGCACCACAAAGCGCTCCCAATCAAAATATTTGCGCCGATTGTGAGAGACTCATAGTGTAAGTTATGTGAAATGTTGTGTATTGTGCTTGGTGCTTATGGTGACGCTTTGAAAAAGATAATGTGGTAGGGTGGACATTTGATCTTGAAAACTTATTTGGTATATTGTATTTGTTATCACGCATTTAGATAAGTCTGAAATTTCTGATTTTTATATATTTCGGAATTTAGAGGCTAAGAAATTTATTTTATTTTGGAACAATAGACCTACAATCGAAATTCGCATATTTCTCGGCTTCGAGCCATGCGATAGGGGGTCGTGCTACATCACCACGCCCTATGACACCTATAGCAGCAAACATGCACATGCCCGAACAGCGTGATCCATATTTGGGTTCTCCTTTGAAAGAACTGGACGTGGAGAATGCCAAGCGTGTTGAGTGCAGTGATTGCAGAAACGATGTTATGTAAGATTTGATGGATTTTCCTTGGTCAATCATCTATAAACCCATCCTAAAACCACTTAAAGCAAACTAACACGCGTGGCACTAATATATTTTGTGTTTGATAGTATAATATTCATTTTTATTATGTAAATAATAAAAGTTTAATTTTAATGTAGCGGTGTGTTCGTACGCATCAAAGATAAAAGTCTGCACGTCGAGTGCTTTAAATGCGCCACTTGTGGATCGTCTCTGAAAAACGTGGGCTATTTCAACATCAACAACAAATTGTATTGCGACATTCATGCCAAAATGGTTGCCAGACAAAATCCACCAACACCAAATTTGGAACCAGTTACCGTAGCACCGTAAGTAGTTACTTATAATGGAATTGTTTAGTGTAGTCCTAATGCACATTGAAGCTCAACATTTTGAAGTCCCAAATAAAAAAAAAAAATCGTGTCATTAATGACTTTAAAATATAAAATTAAATTGGTTTAGGCATAATTATAACTCTGAGAAAATTAATTTTTTGTTTTTCAGCTTACCAAAAATGACAAATTGTAGAGATTCCACTGTATTACTAAAATAGTATATTTTAATTTTGAATGATAATATAAATTCAAAAATTTGATTACACAAAGATTATTAGTTTTTAATTTAACATTAAAATTTAACACGTTTTAAGACTACAGAAATGATATATTCGAAAATATTGTTAAGTTAATTTTGAATAAAAATATAAACAGTACTTGTTTTGTGTGTAGGTAAGTTGTTCAATGAAGAATTCGAATATAAATTAAATAATTAACATGCATTTTTATTGATTTTATAAATTAATTTTTAAATTTAAATTAATCTTTTTTTTAGGTTTCTATGAAAGAATTAAATAGATCTTTAATACTTTAGTTTTATACTTTTATATATTCACTACATCTATTATTGTATTTTACTTAGTAATACTAGTAATGCTGCTAAATAGTAATATAATTAAAATTATGTAAGTTCTCGGTAAATCAAATAAAACCTAAAAAAATATTATTTATAAGTACTTACCCACAATTTTGTGAAATTAGTAAAAATTGTTATTGCTACCTAGTTATTTTCTACTGGTTTTCTTTTTTAACAGAGGCTCAAATCCGCCTTTAGGATCGTTCAATATAATTCCAACTAAACCGAAGGACGTACAATCCGTGCAATCACCACAACCAAGCACCTTATCGCCAATACCATTCCACGTAAGTTAAAGTTTTGGAATCTATATAAATGCATATTTTTAATACAAAAGATAAACACAAATTTATAATAGTTTGAAAATAGATCAACTATAGATCAATTTATATATTCTGATAGTAAAGCATTTATTTTATTTATACAATTTAAACTTTTATCTATTATTTTATGTAGTGTTCTACTATACTTTTATAGCTAATTTATATTGTCTACTTACTAACAAAACAGTATTAAGACAAAAATACATTAGTCTTGGGGTCTACAACATTTGAGGGGACTGTACTAGCGTCTTTTATATTTATTAATTGAATTCAATGCAGGTACATAAATCATAAATATAACATAAGTTATATAAATCATAATTTATTTAAAATATTGAAATGTTTAACATCTTGTTATGTTATTACTTATTATAATATTATATATTTCTTATAAATTGAAGATTTTTATTTTATGAAAAATATTTTTACTATACAGGCTCCAAAAGCTCCTAGTCACGTAAACGCCCCCAAACAGCAGGTAGATCAATGCTATATATAATGTGGACAATTTCAATACTAACCGTTGTTCATCATAAATCGAGTGAAATTTATAATTAAAGCGTATTTATGTTTGTATTTAAATAACAAAACAATAAGATTTTTTAAATTTATAATTTTTATAGTTAGTTAACAGTTATTATTTGGTTTTATGAATATGTTTTTGATTATTGTTGTTGCTTGATATACATCATATGTACCTATGATATAGTCGTGATTACTGAATATTGACGTGGTCATAAATTAGTCCATGGCAGTGGCAAAATTAAAAATAGCAATAATTATTAGGAATGAAACGAAAAACTTTTGGTATACATTTGTAATAAACATAACATACCAACACAAGAAATATTATTATACAAATTCCAGGGAAGAGTTATGTTATGTTTACAGCCTACAGGTTGCACAGTTTCACCACTGCAATTAGTACCTATTCAAAGTAAATTGTGTTGCAAAGCTTTGACTTTACAGTTTACACTTAAAATTATATATCTAAAATGTATCACCGTATATCATCAGTATGACATCGTCTGAAGTATATTTAATATTTTTTTACTGTACTATAATTTATATAGGTTGTTAAGATTTTGAAACACGCTGTAACTTTGTGTTATTATAATGCTTTACAAAATGCAACATTTTTCAACAATGTTTTACAAACGCACAAAATATTTTTTTCTCATTGTTTACAATGAAACAAACTTTTTTAAATAACTTATTTTCCAGACTCCGTCGAAAGTTTTTTCGAATGCTAAACCATACGAAGCACCAAAACAAACACCAACTCCTCCGATGTTCTCTGGTGGATACAGCCAAGTTCAGACCGGTAAGTTATGAACTTTTTTATTATATGTGCTAAAATTATACTAAACCCATATTATTTATAACTGCCATCCATAGGCGTTGATATTATGCAGGCAAAATATAGAATATTTTAAGTTTTAGGAGGATTAAATGATAACTGGAGGAATAATAGTACCTATACAATTAAATTAGTAGAGTAGGTATGTTTATTGTAGTGGTAAGTTGTAACATCTGTATCCAAGGAATATCGTTTATAGTCCTTGGGTTTTCTTATCTAATATTCCTATGAAACCGTCTCAATAATATTTTCCATTATTTGTATCTAGACATTTAAACCTACCTAGTAAGATAGTGGAGATTTCAAGAAATATACTTTTTTTAAATGTTAAAATAAAAAAAAAAAAATGAATATTAATTTATCACGCAAAAAAAATTTTACCAAAATTAAAATTAGAAAATCGTAATAATTTTATTTCTTATATAAATATAAAGTAATAGTGCTACGCAAAAACAATTGTACCTATAATTATTTATTTTGTAGGCTTCAACTCTCAATTGAAAACAAAATCTATTACTTCAGGTAAAACAACCATTAGTTTTAATTATAGCTTTTTATGTGCATATAGAAGTACCTAATAAGTAATAGATATTAAAAAACCGTTCCATAATTCATATTTTATTTTAAGCACGGATTTACATCTACAGTAATTTTGTTTAAAAGTAGCCAGTACTTACCGTCTCAACCTATTTTAGCTACTTTGATTGATTTTTATGGCTGGTTATGGAATCGGTTATTTTATTGTAGTTAATATAATTATTATATTCTGACTGTGTTGAATTAAAAAAAGACATATTATATACGTAAAATATATTGAAATTAATTGGTAGTATAGCAATAATTTTTCAAAATAAGCAAAAACGGTTTATATATATTAAAAAAAATATAGTTTTTAATAACAATAAATTTAAAACACTAATTATTGTTTATCATTAGTCATAACTCATAAAATATAATATAAGACATAATTATTTTAAATTTTTCAGACATAAAAACATTCAACTCCAAACCGCGTCCTTTCTCAGCCGTATTCACTTCTTAGATATCTGTACAAATATTCTAAGCTTCTGTTTGGTTTTTATGATTTTAAAAGCTTATTTTTTTTTTAATTGACCGTTTTTGTTTGAATTAAATAATTTTATAAAATATAAAGTCAGAACATAAAATGTATAATGTCTTATTACAATAAGTCACAACCTATAAGATATAATTAAGTAGTAACAGAATACTTATACCAAAGAGTATGGTTAATAGTCCTTTTAATTTGAAGTAGGTTAAAGACAATATCAAGTACATGCTTATAGTTTTATAAATATGTAAATTTTTATTCTAAAACTGAAAGCATTTTAATAAATTTTTATTTTCATTGGTGTTCTGCCTTAATTTTCTAACTTCAGATGAACCTAAATACAAAACTAACTCATTACCAAGATTACCCTTCCTAAAACCAAAACTATTGATCGGTTCTGCTTTTTGTCCTGTGGTATCTAAGACAGTGTCATATGATTCTGGAAAACGTGCATCTATTTGTTCTCAAGAAGTATGTCGTACAATGACTGAATTAAAACACTCATTAAATGACTCAATTGCAGATCAATTACTAATAGAAACTACTAAAAAAGGGAGACCCCATTCACCTATTCCTGATGATAAAGGTCAAGATTTTACTTCTGCTGAGGCACCTCATGAAGTTCGATCTTTAATGCCACAAAATAATAATGTTAGAGCAATTTCACCCAATCAATTAATCACTTTTCCTCCTGAAATGCCATCTCAATATCGAACATACTCTAAGCCACATACACCAGAGCCCAAAAATAAAACTATTATTATGAATGGACCAGTAACAACGACTGCTTTTAAAACGAAATCTCAATCAGAAAATATTTCTCAATATCCAGATGAATATCCTGAACATGTGAATCTGAACTACTTACCTAAATTTCGTGGTTTAAAGGGGCCAATTAGCATGGCAATGGAGGTAGCACCTGATCGACCATTTACACCAGTTGCTCTTACTGAATCGATTATTAAACCGGCACCTTGGATATCTTTACCTCCAGAAAATGAAAATAGACCAGAATCTCCATTAGTAGCTGCACTGCAAACAGCCCCCGAAAGAAGTTATTCACCTCTTCCAACTTTTATGTATGCTTCTGAACTCTTACCACCACCAATAGTAGATCCCGCTAATGGCGTTTATAAAACAGTTTCAAATTTTCATACTCAAAATATTAATTTTGGATCATCTGATATCAAAAATTCAACAAGGCCTATTGGAAACAATCCTGTTAAATACATGCACGGATATAATAATAAAACGTCTGAAATATTGTTACAAATTAATAAGGAGTTACCTCAACAAATACAAAATATAAATTCACAAAAAGGACCAATAACAGGTTTAGGATCATCTCAATTTTCTTCCGATAATTTATCGATTACTGGCCCCTACGAACCAATAGAAAGTAAATCTAACTACAATGAGACATTTATTACACGTGTGCCCAATTTTCAAAAACAAAAACAAATTCTTCCTGAATACAAATTTACTACTTCAAATCAAAATATGCCATTGAACCATTCACAATATCAACTAAACATAACAAAACCGATACAATCATCAGTTTCCGACAACTTATCTAATAGGTCTATGGGACCAGGGATTAAAAATAAAGTGTCAACATTTACACCAAATACTTTAATAAGTGACACGTCATTTTTAAATCAATCTGCAAATAGTCATTATAAAGTTGTTCCAAATCTTGACAAAAAACCCACTTCAACTGTGGATAGTTCATTGAAGATTAAAAGTGATCATCCTAGTACTGTTAAATTGTGTAAGGCTATTCCGTTTTTCTCTAATACAACGTCTTCTCCTTCAGCGCCTTCATTTACTCGAACGCCTTAAATCAGTCTCAAAATGTCACCACGATTCACAAATATTATATTACACCAGTTTTTGACCGCATTTAAATATTTTAGTACCTACTGTCCATCAGTTTTACTCTCAAACACTTCTATATATTTTTTAAAGCTATTAAACTTACAATTATTGTTACTAGTATTTAAAATGTTTGTTTCAATAAAATAATTTGCAAAAAGAAAGTGAATGAGAATCATTTAATATATCTGACAAATATCATATATAGCCTAAATAATAAATAGGTTCATAATTAAAATTATAATAATTTGTTCAGTACGCTTTTTATTGTTTATAATTTATATTAGATAAAAAATTAATTCAAATGTTTATTTTGGTTTTTACCTTAAAATACTAACCTTAGATGAGTCTAAAAATTCTGTTAACTCCCAACCAAGATTACCTTTCTTAAAACCCAAATCTTCGACCGGTTCTGCATTTTGTCCTGTGGTTTCTAAACCATTAAATACTGACTCAAGTATGTGTCCCACATCGTGTACCAAGGATGGAAGTCGTACACTGAACCAATGCAAACAATCGTTAAGTGCTTCAATATCCACCCAAATGTTGATAGATTCATCCAAAGAAGAACGATCTCAATCACCAATTCCAAATTACTATGATTTAGAAAATTCTACTGCAGAAGTGCCTCATGAAATTCGGTCTCTATTGCCACCAAATAATAATGTCAGATCCATTTCACCTACTCATTTGGTAATATTTCCACCAGAAATTCCACTGGAGTATAGAAATTACAGTAGGTCAAAAACCTCTACACCACAACCAAAGCATGAAATTAATGAAGAAACCGAATCACGAGGTTTAATTAATTCTACCGTTCATCAAGTAGAAAGCACAATTTCTCGATCCACTGTTGAATGCTTAGAAGTTGTAGAATCTAAACATGTTCAAAATGTTGAATCAAATTATGTTCAAAACGTTGAATCAAATCATGTTAAAAATGTTGAATCAAATTATGTTCAAAATGTTGATGAACATTGTAGTTCAAAACCCAAAATACTTGACATTGTACAAGATCAGCCGATTTCTCATATTACTATTACTGAACCTAAAATGAAATCGAAACAACCGATGATTGTAGCTGAAGAAAATAGATCAGAATCGCCTATGCTTGCCGCACTAAAAACTGCTCCCGAGAGAAGTTATTCTCCCCTTCCTACTTTTGTGGATGCTTCAGAATTTATTACAAATCCAATAGAAAATCCCACAGAAGAAGAAGAAAGACCAATGACCATGACAGAAGCGTTAGCAATAGCTCCTGATCGTAGCTATAAATTAACCGAATCAAATACTTCGTCAAGACACGTAGGGAACAACCCGGTTCGATATATGCATGGATATAATAAAAAAACACCTGTGGCTCCTTTACTAATGACAAGGTCATTAATATATTCACCTGCATCAGCTATTGATTCAGAGGAAGAACAAATAGCTATTTTAGGATTGAAATCTTTCCCTCCCGTATCGGACGAGCTTAAATGGTCCACAGCAGCAGGTGATTTCGACCGTAATGAATCTAGTTTTGAATATGTAGAAGAATTAGTTTTTGATGAACCCAAACTGGAAGAGCCAAAAGAAGTAATAAATGAAGAAATCGATGAGGTAACAGAACCACCTAAGCTTCTACCTAGACATCCGTTCACCGCTTCGGGTCTCCACGAGCCATTTGATATCCCACGCTATCAACAAAGTATACCAGAAAATCCTCATCGAGCTACCCCCTCTGAAAAATCTTGTACAAAATTAATAGGTCCAGGAATTCAAGAAAAAGTGTCTACATTTACACCAAAGCCATCTATAAAAAATACTTCGTTTTTAAAACAAGAAACTCATATAAATTCTAAAGTTGCTCCTGCCTTAGGTTATGAGCCATCATCTTTAGATGGGGGTTCAAACAAATCTAAAAACGCCGATCCTGATGTCACGAAATCGAGCAATTCTGAACCCGTTTCATCTAACAGCACGTCTGTCGCTGCCACTCCAAAATCCACTCCTATACCAAAATCCTTTAAAGATTCTATTCCATTAACACCACAAATTTCCATAACTAACGATACTCCCGCAGAACCGGTCACTCCTATGCCTAAATCATCATTACCTGCTTCATTGTTATCTAAAAAATTAACATGTCTTACAAAAAAACTACAACCTAAATGTGTTCCAACACCTATACCCGTACCCGATATAGGTGGTCAGCCGACTGGAAGAACTGGTGCTTCAGCCGGTCTTACAGCACCCAGAAGGGGTCGTGGCGTGCTGAACCCACAAAATTTAACCCCGGGTGCTAGAGTGCCGTTGTGTGGACAATGCAATTTGTACATAAGGTAAATAATACTGTGATCTAGGGTATTTGTTTGTTTGTGTGCAATAGTTAGTACTTACAGTTTTATTTATGGTCAACTGTTCGAGGTAAGAAAAACAGTAGATATTAATTAATGTTAGAAAACTCAGCACTGGTTTTGTTTTGATTAACAATGTTTTGGTTTTTATAACTCATCTTAATTGTTGTTTGTTTGCTTCTCACGGTTATTAATAATCTCCCAGGACTCGAAAAACTTACAATTACAGAAGACATCGATAGCAATGCACCTAAGATCATTAAAAACCCCGAATGTAATTGTTGTCAAACCCAAATCACAAGGTTTGTTAGCTTTTTGCTTTGGTATTTTATTTTTGTTTGTTTTTACACTAATACTGGTGTTTACGATTACGTTTAGGTATATTTAATATTTTTTTATTTGAACAGAGGACCATTTATTACCGCTCTCGGCAAGATTTGGTGTCCGGAACATTTCGTGTGCACAAATGAAAAGTGCAGACGTCCATTACAAGACATTGGTTTTGTGGAGGAAGACAACGGCCTGTACTGCGAATACTGTTTCGAGCAATATCTCGCTCCAGTGTGCTCCAAGTGCTCCAAGAAAATCAAAGGGGTAACATATCTATTAATCTGTTGATTGATTTTACGTTAACAGATAATGTTGCAATGATTGTCATCTTATCGTTATATTGTAATCATAGGATTGCCTCAATGCCATTGGAAAACAATTCCATCCAGAATGTTTCAACTGTACATATTGCGGCAAACTTTTCGGTAACAGCCCGTTCTTTTTGGAAGATAGTCTTCCATATTGTGAAAATGGTGAGTTATTATTTTTATCAAAAAATAAATATAACATTTACATATTGTAATGGCAACAAAAATATAACCATTATTTACTATACCTATATTGCAGATTGGAATGAATTGTTCACGACTAAGTGCATAGCTTGTGGTTTCCCAATTGAGGCAGGTGACCGTTGGGTCGAAGCTTTAAATAGCAATTATCATAGTCCGTGCTTCAATTGCTCGGTACGTATTTATTTGTCATTCTTGTGTGGCCGTTAATCATAATTTGTTTGATGATTACAATTAATTTATATTTTTTGTTGAAAATGTTAATAATTGTTTATAGAAATGTAAGGTAAATTTGGAAGGACAGAGTTTCTATGCGAAAGGAGGAAGGCCTTATTGCAAAAGCCACGCACGCTAATATCAAATACATACATCTATTGACCATTGTGAATAATTATTGATAACTTACCAAACAATTTTTATTGACGTGTACAACCATTTCATTTTAAACCATTTATTTATTTTCTAGTTTAGTTTTAGCTTAAATAATCCATACATTTTTAGACTTAGATGATGCTTACTTTAAATTTATTAACAAAATTGTACCAAAAATTTGTCGAAGCATAGTCTTTAATCATTTATTTATTAATTATTACTTACTACGTAGATACCAAATGTGTATTTATGTAAACACATTACAGTTTAAAGTTATATAACAATTTTTTTAGATTAACATATCAAGCGACATACATATAGTTTTGGTAGGGATTTGCCTATCACCAATTATTTATAACCTTATATTTTGTAATCCAGTAGGTTATTTAATATAAATCGAATATTTCTTTATTTGTCAAAAATGTTTTGTTAGAGGTAATGACTTAAATTAAATTGTGGTATTATATTTTTGAGTCATTTAAGTACAGAACTGTATGCAGTCTAGCTTGTTATGTGTGTTACCCTTAATGATTTGTTTAAATAATTATTGTAATATTTTTATTTGGCTTTTACCTAAACAATATACATGTTAATCATTTTAAATATTATATATTATAAATAGCACCTAGGCATCTACCTATTTAATTAGTTTGTCGTAATAATTGATTCTCCTACTCATCAGCTCCTTCAAGGTTATCCAGAATTTATTTCACAAGCCAAAAACTGTCTTAATTAAAAAAAATTGTCAAAGGGCCAGAACACACCGACCCCCCCCCCTGGTGTTCTTCCTGGATTCAACTATTAAAGTATCTTCCGTTAACAAAGCTGGAAAAAAAATAGAGGTACGTACCTACAAATTTAATAGTTTCATTATAGATTTATTTAGAGTCTACATTTTAGACAGTTAATGGTGATCAATTTCATAATGTTATTCAACATTAGACTGTAGGTAGCTGTTTTTGGGCGTTAACGGCTTGCATTAAATTTCAAAGAGCGCTCTACGCAAACACAATTATTTAAATAATAGTTAAGTGAATTTGCTGACATTGAGTAAAAATAAACAAACTACATTATTGTATTGGGGAATTTAAATCGTAAATTCTACATATGGTAGTATAACTATAACAGCAATGTTTACAGCAGGGAACAGGAACGTGTTAAATTAATATTATAGAGATGCTGTATAAGTTGATCCGCCGATTCTTAATTATATTATTAATAGATCGACCAGACATAACATTTCCTTTTTTGTTTAGTCATAAAATATATAATATATGATCTGAATACCTACTTCACAGTGACTCAATAATTGAAGTGTTATTGTATATTTGTATGGAATTTTTTTTTTTATATAAGTACAGTGAGTACCAATACGCACCTATTAGCTGCGGCGGTGAGAACTCTGCACAGGAGGCAACTACATATTATATAAATATATAATATTTATAAATAGATATACTTGGATACCAAACTTAAGTTATTTAGTATTTTATGCTAAATTCTAACTCTTATATAATCAAAAAATTAATTTTTAAAAGAGTAATTTTTTACAATTTAAATTATCTTATCAACACGTTCATCATGCAAATATTAACACGGGCAATATTAATTAGATTAAATTACAAAAATAAATAAGTACGAGTGTGAGGCATGAATATTTTATATTATATAGAAATAAATAATCTTTTTATTTTTCAATAAATAAACAATTTTTTTTTTTTTTTATTAATAATCCCGCGGCAACATAGGCCATTGGGAAGGGGGTGGTACTGTAGGTTTTGGAACGGTAGGTATGTTACACGTGGGTGAAATAAACAATTTATACATCACAATAATTATACACATAGGTATATATTATATTATATTTTATTATTTAGGTATTTAAAAGAGTTGTTGAAGTTAAACATTTAAGCTAATGAGTCCCTATTAAGTATTAATTTTTTTAACTTAAATTGTATTTAATATTATGCATAAAAGTTGTTTAAAGTATTTTTTTTATAACATACACACCTAACTACCTACAACTGGCTAGTGGCTACTAAATTGTATAGCATTACGACTGAAACATAAAAAAGATTTAAGAGGGTGAGTAGATGTCGCTCTGCTGTACAGTAGGTCACAAGTTGGTCATTGTATAATGGATTGTATTAAACTTGAATTCAAATATTCAATGATATAATATCATTGTATAAGAAAAACGATTCTGAGCGGAGACGGTTTGTAAGTCTGGATATTTTATATTGTTATTATTTATTATAATATCATGGAAGTTGAATTAATATTATAATATGATTATTTTTTATTCGTTTCTATCGTGATAAACAAAGCGTTAGAAATTCAAATCCCATTTTTAGCGGTTTTTCGTAATTTTTCGGTGGTCTTGCCCGTGGCATTAAATAACTGTTGATAAAATCGAAAAATGACCTCTTTAAAGTACCATCTTGATCCAATCGTCTAAAACATAAGGTACTATATGCTGAAATCGAAGCACTCCTTCTGGTAGAAATTTTGTATACAGGATATATAAAAAAAAATATATACACCATTGTAAAATCAATACATTCATCGTTTCACTTAGAATCTAAAAGAAGTTGATGCGGGGATTTAACGAATGTTAGGTACAATTTTCCTTTATGTTAACGGCTTCTTAATTTTTATATAAATATAATATATATATAACCAGGTAATTAACTATCTAACTAGGTATTCATCTATCTGTATTTTAACATTATTATTGATGATTGATAAATGATGATTGATTATTATAGTATTTTTAATCAATACTATTATAATAATAAGACTAAAATGGGTATTTTTGGTCACGAGTTGGCTCTAGAACTGCAGCTTATCCAATAGTCATGAGATTTGTTTTTAATTATAGAGCATACTACATTACCCCGAATCCGGTTATAACCATAGTTTCATGAACCGCACTCGGGCAACAAGTCCTGTCTCCGGTAAATTGAGCGATGAAATTGGAATATACTCGTGATCCTGCGACTGCCCGGTTTTTACAGCAACTTAGACATATTTTTGCGGATTTTCTAATTTTAGAATTTTAATTTCTAATTATTTTTCCCAAGGGACATATTTTTATAGTCTCTTTACGATTAATAACAGTTTGTAGTAGCTTAAAAATTATGTATTTATCAATATTCAATAGACAATTTAAATACCTACACAATATAGGTAGGTATGCTGTATGCATAATGTATTTAATGTTAAATGTTTACTGATTTACAATACACCTAGGTACCAATTAGAAAATATATTATTTAGAAATAATTTTTGTATTTATGGTTATTAATATTATTACTGTGATATGTATCATCAATAACATGTGTCGCTGTACAATAATACTTATTCATTGTACTTACTAATATATAATACATTATAATACACACATAAATACCTAGTACCTATAGGGAGGTACTACTGCCAATCCTGGATTAACGATCAATTGGGCCCCGGACACCATACACTTAGTGGGCACCCTTTCACTTTAACTTCAAAATAATTGCATAATAATATGTAATAATCATTACATATTAACAACCTATTATATATTGTTGTATAATTGTTTACTATACAAATATATATAATATATATATATAAGGTGTATCTTATGTTATGTACGCGAGTTTTTTCGACAATAATTGTTTGCACTGCATCATCACACAACATCCATATGGATCGATGATATGGAATTTCGTTAAAATAAAAAAAAGACGTGTTTCATTATTTTTAACAGGCAATTTTTTTATATTATTTTCAAAATGTTTAAACACGCAGTACGTACCAATAATTAAATTGACTTTATTTTTTCAAATGGTAACCACTATATTTTTGATGGATTCTGTTAAAGTTTTTTTTCTGAACATTTTGAAAGTCGAATGATAAATTTTGGTTCTCTAAGTTATTAACTATGGTCCTCTAAAGTTTAATATAATTTGCATTAATACTTGTAACTAAAATACTTAATTTACAAGAGCTAATATTTTTTTCTTATAACTACCTTTTTAAATACTTAAATAATTAATCGGTAATCTAAAATGCTCAAAAAAAAATGTTGGCAAACATATTTAATTATTTATCGTAATTTATCGTGCCATAAAATTGAGAACAATTTTATTTTATAATTATTAACAATAATTTATCTACCTATTTAAATTATTTTAGATTCTGAGTGAAAAGATGAATGTATTGATTTTACAATGATGTGTGTTTTTTTTTTTTTGTCTCTGTCATCACGTTTTAGGACAGTAAAAATGCTTGGATTTTCTTCAACAGTATCTTTTCTGATAGGAAAGTGAATCTAGTTGGTACTTTGGGCGGTCAAAAGTAAAAATTTCCAGTAGTTTTCAAAAGCGACGTGAAAAACAAAAGAAAAATTAAGGAAAAACGATAATTTTTACTCAAAATCAGTTTTCCAAAAAATAGATTTTGGTTTTTGGTGTAACTCTAAAACAAATGAACGTATATGCATAAAATTTTCACTAGTTGTTTATATTTGCATTTTCTATACACGATAACATTTTCAAAATATTTTGATTTATTTTGAACTGTTTAGGGACATTTTCATTTTCCATTTTTTTTTAGTTTTTTTTTCTAAAAATATCAATAACATTTTATTTGTTGGTTGCGAAAGCTTGAAAATTTAATAGAAGGCTCCTAGTATACTTTTTCAAAGGCAGATGAAAAATATTAAAAATCCTTAGTCACAATTTTTTTTTATAAGCATTTAAAGTTCAAAAATTGACAAAAATATCCATAGATTTGTTTTGAAAAACACCATGTCGACTGTCGAGTGAATCTCGAAAAATAACTTTATAAAATTGCCACAAAAAAGTATGGTACCTACATATTTGGAATTGAACTCTGAAGTCTGAACCCTTATTTTACTAATGCATCAGCCACCAGGCACCTGTCACCATGAGTATTTTTATCATAACTTCTGATGATATTTCTGGTTTTAACATAACTTCTAAAGGTTTCCCGTAAAAAAGTTCACACAATTTCAAAATCAGCGTTGAAAAAACACGTAAATTAAAAAAAAAAAATTAATTTGTAATTTGTGAGGGAGGTGGTAACATAAGCGTTGGCAGGAATTTGTTCAGGGGGAGCATCGTGCATAGTAGGTATATACGCCGATTTTTAAATAATGTTTAAATAATTAATTTAGTAAATACGTAGAAATATTTTTTCAAACATTATAATATGACGATATAAAGTTATTTTTGTTTTAATCGTCAGATACAAAGTAATGTGGGATATTGCCATATTGGCTACGATTAGAAAATCCGATAATGATCGACAACTCGTAAGCTTATCGCATGCGTTAAAAGTGACCGATTTATATATTGAATATAATTGTGACAACTGAGATTTCCTTTGTTTAGACACCATACGATTACGATATAAAATAATATAATTTGAATCATAATATTATAATATAGTCGTTAGTCATGTGTGTATTTCTCAGCGTGCTACGTGCTTAATACCGAATACGTCGTATATTATTTTAGTTCTTCCGAGTTACGTTGTAAAATTGAAGAATTTAGAAAAAACCCTAGGCGTTTACAGTTATTATTTAAAAAATGAGTACCTATTGCATATAATTTATAATGGATAAAAATAATAATGCAAAATAAGTATTATAATAGGTAATTATGCAAAATAAAATATTTTCAATAAGTACCTACCATTAAGTTGTTTTTTTTTTTTTTGAAAAGCCAGGGGGTGGAATTGCACCCCCTCGCGTGGTAAAGTGCATTTTAGCCTTTCAACTTGGCTTTAGAAAATAATTAAATACCTATTGGTTCTAATAGGTCGGTCGTATGAAATATACATCGGTCCAAACTTGGAGGGAAATCTGAAAAGTTAAAGATTGCAACTCTGAATTTTTTGAGACCATCATTTTGGCATACCTTCTATATAAGAAGTCCGACTTTGAAGTTTCTACAGCTACATAATCTATCACACACATTAATGATTTGAATATTTGATTAGTAATTACAAAGAAATATGAAACATTTAGTTTGGGAATTAATTGGACAAATAAATGCTTATTATTTGGCAGAGATTAACAACTACATTATCAATACTGAATACAATCTACAATATCTAATTCAAATAATTGCAAGAAAATACCTATTAGCAAATAATATGTTCATCATGTAAACTTAGGATATTTTGACATAAATACATAATAATATATAGCCATTAGCCATATAGGTAACTAATTTTTTTCTTTATAAAATAGGTAGTAAATTGGAAATCAGAGAGCTGCTGTAACTTCTAACTTGATATTTTAATTTTATTGTCCAGCTGCCAACAGTCATCAATAATAATAATGATAATGTTCTAATCTATCCACCAGTTGATTATAGTTAATTATAAGTACCTACCTTAGAATCTAATAATACAGGTAGTTATAATAGTTACAACTAATCGAGTACCTATCTAAGCAAGCTTGGATTAAGGGGGGGCATGGCCACCGGGCCTCCATAGTTAGAATTTATTTAGGGGCCTCAGATTTGTCCATTACTTTTTTCGTTATAGGCTAGGTATAACACTGCATAAATCACCAAAAAAAAAAATCGTTAATTATGCAGCGAGTGAAAAATTATAATTTATTGATAAAATTATACATTATTCATTATTTATTGCTATGTACCTAATATCTATATATTGGTTATAACAGGTAAATAATATAATATTATAGATTATTATTTTTTTTTTCCTACAGGGGCCTCATTTAAAACCTTGGCCCCTGGGCCTCAAAATGTCTTAATCCGGGCTTGTATCTAAGTAGTAACTACTGAGCACTAACTTAATTAAATATTTCGTCAACATACAACACAAAGTCATTGTTTTATACATGTATACTTAATTTGGTCCTTTAAAGTAGGTAGGTATGTAGCAATTTAAAAGGGACATGGTATGGTAAGATTTTTTTGCAATATCAATAGTTATTCATTTTACTCTACCAAATCTCATCTTGAAATAAGAATTGGTATGTTATAAATATGGTTTTCAAAACTTAAACTATATAGGTACTTAATGGCTTACTTATGTATAACTTTTGTAACGTTCCCCTACCCCGATCAATAGAGAAAGACCAAACCTATGTACAAAAAAATGACGTTGAAAGGCATTTAAAAAAAATGCCCGAAAGATTCTTGAGTCTTTACACCTAGGTACAGTATAATAAATAATACAATTGGAGGGATGGAATGGTAATTAATAATCATCTCATAAGTGATCCAACCTAATTAGTCCCAGGTTTCGAATACCCATGTACCATATGGACTGCTCTTAACTGCATAAGAACTGAATTGTGTAGCTGCAATTATTTAATGCATAAATGGGGAATGATTGAGTCACCTCTCTGCAACTTTGGTCAGGCCCAAACTATTAGGTATATTGTTGAAGAATGCCTGGAAATAATGTTTAGCGGAAGAACATATTAAGAGCTATCAAAAAGTGCTAGATTGGCTACACAATCATACCATCTGCTTATAGCACCTAGGACCTAGCTCTTACTTATAATTGTTACCTATGACTATTATTGTAATTTATTGATTTCTTTATATTAATTCATATGTGTATTATTACTATAATTATTGTTATTATTAATTTATTATTTTTATTTTTTTTATGTTTGTACACCAATACCATTCCGATGCCATATTCAATATTTATAAATTATAATCATAAAAAAAAAATACTTCTAAAATTGTGATACCAACTATGATATTGTCCTCTTGACGACAGTCTTTGAACTATCATTATCATAAACTATCTTAGTATCATGATATTAGCTGTCACAAATCAAAATTACATCTATCATGGTTTACTACCATTGTGTACCTGGCGTTAGTAACAGCAGTACAATATCATATTTGTATATGGTCACTAAGTAGTATTGTATAATTTTTCCTTAAAAAAAAAAAGACCATGAGATTTGTGAGATCATGAATTTGTTTTACTATAGTGTATAACTTTCATGCCCAAATAGTATTTAACAATGCACATTAAAACAACTTTTTAAAATTGTAATAATTTCAATTAGCAACATGAACATTTCAGTTTATGAAACATAGAATAAAAGTATTGGAAATCAAATAATTGTTTTAAATATTCCATACGTTTTTACTTTTAAATATGCTACTTTATCTCTACAAGTTACAACCTTACTAAAGTAATAACAATTATTATGATGATTTAGTTTGGAAAATTATGACATTTAAAAGTAATAATTAATATTAAATTCTTAATTTATTTCCTACTCCAGATTTTTTAAACAAAACCATAATTAGTAATTACTTATTTGACATTTTTTTTTGTTATTAATATTGTCCCTAATCAGATATGAGTTTTCAATAATCATATTAAAGAGTAATAATATATGTTTTAAAATTAAGTTGAATTAATTTGAAAAAAACTATTCAAATTATTTGTTGGACCTAACAGTGACCTTATATAATGACTATTTTATTTATTAAATTTTTTAATCTCAGATCTTACTATTATTTGTTTTTGTTCCTTTAAGCACAACTTAGATTACGAGGATTACAATTCTACAAAAGTATAATTTAGTAAGGCTTAACACTTAGCAATGACACAATGTATAAGGTATAACTATTTATCTTTTAGCACACTTAAAAAATAACATAATTAATTTTGAACTTATAAATCTTAATATAAAGAAATATATATATAATATGTTTGATTTAACATTTTCAAAACGATATACATGAGCAGATATATGATATTAAATGTGCAATAATTTTATACTTATTAATTTCTAATAATATTGTTAATTTTTTATATGTTTATGGTTCTTCGGATTTTAAAACTATGAGTATTTTATTTGTTATTATACAACTATTATAGGTACATATTTTGTGTCTAATTCTTGTTTTTATTCCTAAAGCTTCCCTTAATGATGTAATAATTTGTTTATTCTTTCACTATAAGTTTCAGAATTGATTTTTTGAAAAACTTTTTTAATCGTAAGAATCTTAATTTGAATTAATCAATTTTAAATCTTAAGAAAATAAGAATAAAAAGAATATTCTGATTATCAGCATAAAAAATCAATTTTAATTTATACATAAAAATACATTATTCAACAATAGGTTCTGTGTTTTTTTTTAGTCTTAATTTTCACAGTTCTAATATAAGATTATCTTTTATTTTCTTTTTAGAACGATCTTTTGATCTGACAACAAAATGTTTACCATAAAGCTGAATGATATAACCTTCAAATTCTAGTTCGAAAATACACTGGTCTTTGGGTACAGCTGCAAAAACAAATATAATATTGTATTATTATTTAATTTAATATATTATCATAATTTGTAATGTAAGAAACTCACTCTTTAATTTATCATCAACTCCGATGATTTGGAAAGTATTTTTTGTTTCAAGAATTATAACACCTGCCACTGAAATATATGAACAACATTTGGAACTGACCACTTTAATGTGAGCACCATGAAAATCACACTTGTACAACGAAGTCATGAATTGTTCCCAATGTTTACATCCTGGAGTACCATCCCATCTGTAAAATCATAGAATTTATGAATAACAATGATTAGAAATATAGACCTCTTGTCTTACCCTCTTTTGTGGAGATCATCAAAGTTAACAATTTTTTTCATGTATGACACCCAGAGCTCATTCAACTTCATTGCATCAGTGTATGACAAAACATTTTTTGGTGGATGATTTAATCCTAGTATTCGTTTCAATTGGTTTTTTGGTTTACATTTATCTACGGGTTTTGGTTTTTTCTTGTGTGTATAATTACCCAACCAGTATATCTAGAAAATTAGTCTTCATTAATAATCATTACCCGTTTGAAATATTATATTTGGCTTGCCCTTTTAAGTCCGGAATCTATTTCTTTATTAGTCACTTTCAATGGCAACAACTGACGTGCTAACTGATTAACAGTTAATAGATTATCCACTTTTGAGACCCCAGAAGACTCAAATTCCGTTTGTGGCAATTTAGTGTATAAAATGTTAGCTATGAATAAACAGAATATAATATAACGTGTTAATAGATAATAATAATAATATATCAAATTTACTTACACATGTTTTAAATCAGCCCAATTCTGAATTCAATTGTAATATGTACTAGTGCCTGAAACAATAATAATAATAATTTATTATATATTATTATTTATTTATTTTTTAGAAAAAATAATACGGGGCCCCCCACCAGGAAAATAGTTTAAATTAATTGAAACTTATGAGATATTCTATATTTTATAGAGTAATTCTGCAAAGTTTTAATTCAAAATCAAGAAAAAATAATCTCATAAGTTTGAGATAAACATAAAGTATTATATCAATCAAATAACATATTATGTCAGCAAAACACCTGTACCTCTGTTATAAAAAATTAATTCCACTATCTACATAAGTACTATTCAGTAAAGTTAGTGTACAAATAACACTCAAAATGTAAACAGTTAAAGCAATCTGTTATTATCGGGGTAAGTATTTGGTTTCACTGGATGTGGGTGTCACTACTTGTCTGCATACGTACGACCCTGAACGAAGTGCCTTATACCAATAACGCCAATAACTCAAATAATGACCGATCACCAATGTTAATATTATTATTTATTATAGGTAATGCAATTCCAAGTAAAAAATGGCAATGTTTTTACCACGAACCGACGACGTAGGGTACCTTCTAGCATGTGTCGGCAAATTCGTATTCAAACAATCAAATGTGACAGAAGCGGATCCAGCCGATTCAAGACATTGAGAACGAAGCCGCTGTCACTTGTCATCTCAAAAGTAGTTGTCACTGCGCTCTGATTGTGCCGTCCATGATAAGAACATAATAGTGCACCAAACAGGATGTGGGGCGCATGAGACCGCGAGCGAATTGTAACGTAACCGTTCGAGTAGGTAATAAACGTTATATTTTATTAGCGTTGGCCGGCGGCTGCTGTAGCCGTTTGTGGAACGTGGCCGGTGATAAGAACGTTGCACACCGGTGATAAGCACGTGCACTTCGCTGCGCTTTGGTCGCGGGCAAATCCATCGGCCGCCGGTCGGGTGAGGGACCGTCGTCGGTCCGGGCGGCCGAACACCGTCCCTAACCCCGGCGGCCGACTTGGACTCGCCCGGACCATGACCTGCCCCAACGCGCCGGCCGGTGCGCAGGCCGAGCCAAGGGGTCCCCCGTGCGCGCGGTTCGCTGACAGCTGCTCGACATTTTGGGCACCCGCTGTCCGTACGTGTGCATTTTGAGTCGCACCGTTCACGGACGCATCACTTGCCCGGATTCGTACCAGGGTCCCAGGACACCGAGCGCTCGGCCCGGCGGTCCGCCGGTCGCGGTCCGTCGTCGGCTGTCGGTCGTAGGTCGTCGGCGGTCGGCCGTCGGTCGCTTCGTCGCACAGCCGCGCCGCCGCCATCGACTGCCGAGTGCCGACGGTCGATTGTGCAGACCGCAGACTCCCGACGGCGGACCACCAGCACATTGCCCGCACCCCGGTAAAAGGTCGCCCGGGCCCCATCATGACCCCCGTCGAGGCTCAGGGCTTTTGCTTGCTGCTGCTGATGATCATCTATTATTACGTCTCGCTGTGGTCGTTTTTCTCCCGTTACGACGGCACGGTCATCGACCGGCGAGGCTTTTACATATACTTTTGGTTGTTTTAAACACGACCGGCACGCCGACGCCGCCTAACACACCAGCTCATTGAAGCCAGTGCAACTACCACCGCGGTCGTGCCCGTTATAATAATATGTCAATATATATTATTGTTTGTTGACTTTCCTCTATTGCTACATCGGTACGTATCTCTATAATACACGCACGTTTATAATATTATTATGATTTTTACGAGACCTGAACAACAGCTACACAACGTAATTATTATTGTTGTTATATTCAATATTGTAACTGGTATATACTATATACAGTGGCGTATTTTCAAAATTTTTGATTGTGGTGGGCTGGGGTCAAGAACATAAGTAAGTGTATAATATTATAAAAATGCGTATGAGAAATGTTCGGGACTAATATTGTTGCTCGAAAATGATCGAAATATGCAATCTTAAAATATATACGCAGTTACATTTTTATGGTACTTTAGAAAAATGCATAAAACATATTACAAATTTGGAAATAAAAAACTCAAAATGAGTAGATATATAAACGATAATAAAAAATAAAAATAATATTTTATACATGGGTTAATTAATTCGAATATAATATATTGATTCATATGGACATTATTACATGTTTAAGCATTTTGAAACTATCGTGAGCTAATAACAACTTACTTTTTTTTTAAATACTGGAACTTCTACTGGGTTAAAGAATAAGTAATAACGAAGAACGTGTCGTGTGACTAAATTCTACTAATTTTTATTTCTTCGTACAATCAAGATGTCAATTAGTTTTACCAAAAAAGGGGGATGATGGGAGGGCCTTCGATGTACGATGTCATAGTATATTTTAAACACTTCGTCTCCATTAGACTTAGCCACTTAGGACAGTATCAAAAGAGGTGTAGTTAATAATGTGTTGGTATTTTTTTAAAAACTGTATTTTCAAAGTAAATTGTAAAAAATTATAGGTATTATACTTACATCATAAAATATTGAAAATATTATGTTGGTTTTATTTTCAATTTTTTATGCAATTATGCAAAGTAAATTATACAGATTTCTTGTTGTCGACCAGAGCCGTTTGAGAATTTACGTACCTATAGGTATTCGCGTAAACCCTTTTTCGACGGAAACCATTTGGAGGGAACCGACAACAAATGGTTGGGAGCCGTTTGGGTTGCACCGTATATTATACAACACGTTTGTTTTGTTTTAAAAGCATTATGCTTAAATAGTAATTTTCTGCGTGCATTTTATGTACCCACCTAATTACTAATAAGTCATTAAAATATTTATTTTTTATAGCCGTTGGTGCAATGGTGTATATAATAGTCTATAATTATTACGTCGGTACATTAAGCATTTAGAGTTGTTTTACACAATACAATATAGATATAGTTATATAGTATTAACTTGATAATATATTTTCACCAGCTCGAAAATTTTTAACAATTTCAAGGACTTCTATATATTATTTATACGTTTTATATATAATATACGTTTATATATAGATTTATTATTGGTACTAATTATTATTCAAAGAATAAAAAGGGGTTGTCTTCCTCCATTAAATTTTTTAGACACTTGGAGTAAAATTCGAGCCACTGACGTAGTTGAATATTATTCTTATGCGAATAATATGTACCACCCACCTGTTGCAATAAATCGATTGAGTGCGCAATGTTCGGTTAACGCCGACGCACATAATAATATATATGCGCCGATAAATTCCCGTCGTTAAACTTCGACTACCTAGCTGTAACGTATATTCTATGCGGCTGGTATAAAATGTCTTACGTCAGATACCGGCTAAGGGGTGGCAGGAAGGGAAATTGCCTCCTCACCATCAATGACTAACAAATGTATTAAAGTTTAACAAAATTTTAAATTTATTGGGGTAAAAATGAAAAGCACATTTGGTTGTCCCTCCAACCCTCAGTTGAAATTTTTTGCTAAGTCATTGATACCGGCTATAGTCGTTAGGTGTTTTCACCCGATTCGTGTAACTTCAATATTTTAAAAACATCGAGACGACGTTTGCTATGCGAAAATATTCCACCCACCAAGATTGCAATATATAAAGGTAGTCAAAAACTAAAATGCATAGTATATGAATAGGGCCCAGATTTGTAATATGCATTTGAACGTATTTTTTTAACAGTCCAAAAAGTAGCTAGATGAGCTACCAGTTTGAATTATAGCCAATAGATCCGGAATACAAAGTTTTATTTTCCATATTTTAGCATATTTTGTCATTTTTTGATGGGTGCATATTTTTGTATTTTACGATTTTTCATTGCATATGAAAATGGTTCAAAATAATGGTTTAAAATGCATATTTTTACATATTATTTTGTCATTTTTTGATATGTAGTAGGTACTGCATATTTTTGTATTTTACGAATAAACCAAAGTGCTTTATACCCATTTGTTTTACTATTGTTCGTTCGTTTTTCCGGACAATTCTGGACGGGTCAACATTAAGGGATAATTATTAACCCAATGCATAGGAATAAAACATTGCCAAAATCCGTATTTTGTTTCATATAAAAAAATATGAATAAAAATCGTGTAATATAATACAACTATTACAACTAGGTACACGTACCTCCGCCGCTCTTAATTGAATTATTAATTAAAATGTATATATTTGAATGATAATCAGTGCATATAATATTTCGTATGTTTTTAGTGCATTACTGCATATAATATAATTCCAGGCCCTAATAATGAGTGATGGTAAAGATGTATGCAATTTTTTGTATTCTGAGGTTTTTGTTTTTGTCGAATATTAGTTGAATTCATTACTATCATTGTAATTAGGCATGATCAATTCGACGATTTCAATAAATTAGGTACCTTTATATATACTGAAATCCATACGCACCGGATACATATATTTATAAGTGATAAGGAACCTTGATGTATATACATTTCTTTATATCAAGGCTCTTAATTTATACAATAGCTGACTACTGGCATTAAGTATGGGTACCTTTATAGTAAATTACAGTCAGCAAAAACATAAGAAGGGAATCGTGCAAAACTCATCCCCAAGCTTCTTGACATATCTAGATATATACTTTTTATACAACCTCTTCATTGTAATTTAGATTAGCATTTACCGAAGAAATTACGCTTGATGGCACCTACTAATTATATTTTAATACAAACGTTTCTTGAGTAAGTACTGCAACTATAATTATTATAGAGTTACTGTTGTCAAAAGCCTTTCAACTATTGACTCAACATATAATTACGATTAAAATAGTTTGTATTATCATTAGGTATTTAGATATTATTTATGGTATAGGTACTATTTTGTAAAATGATAATGATGGAAGTAATATATATTTTGAAACTATGGAACCTCCATCATCCATTTATCATCTGATATATTAGGTATTAAGTAATAATATGTAACTATATATAATATTTATATTGTTTTATTAGTTTAGGTTTTAAAAGATGTTCTAAAGTGTATATTATTTTAGATTCTGCAGAGCGGAACGACGAGTGCATTGATTTTATATATTAATGATGTTTGTTTTTATTTTTTGTGTCTGTCATCAGAAATCATCACCTTTTGGAACAGTTTTAATGCTTAAATGTTCGACCTTGAGGATGGTTTCTTGTAGCAAATTGGTTCTTCTTTTATGAGAGGGGGGAGAATAATTAAAATTAGGTGGGCAAATGGGTATCACCCTGCTGTACAGTAGGTGTCAACTGGATCACTGTATAATGGTTGTAATACAATTTTTAAATCATTGCACATGAAAACGATTCTGAGGAAAAACCTATTAGAGTAATTATTTTTTCAAGTACCACGAATAATAATATTTTAAATTACAACAAAATAAATAAAATCGTTATTCTTTGCTTAAGTATTGACAAAATATAATTACCCATATTTACATAATATTAAAAATAATTAACCTAGTTCCAAGGGGTTATATCCCACTATGTGTATTGCTATAATAGCGCTCCAAGCACGAATCTAGTAGTTGCGCGGTAAAAATATACTAGGATATTATTATACCCCC